>JAVYIG010006651.1:112500-114055 GCA_035222895.1 Strongylocentrotus droebachiensis | reverse complement strand
GATCTATCGGCAAATGTTTTTTTAGGAAGTTTATTTTCGTCTTCATGTCAACTATGGCAATGCAAGATAAAATTGTCAGTAAGATGTGTGGAAATGTCCTGTACCATAGTGGTATAGGTATTGTACCATTCGTAGTCCCATATGTGCAGATTCGTGCTGGTTGATTTACGATTTTTTTTTTTTTTTACTCTTTCGCCGCAAAGGCCGCACCCCGACTTTTTGATATTTTCCCTTCCAAAAATACTGCGGCCTTTACGCCGGCAAATACGGTAGTTATTTTTTTTAATACTTATCCTATTTTTTGGAGATATTTTTGACAAATTTTTAACCATTATGCATCCAAATTATGACACTGTAATTGATTCATAAAGAATTAATAGCTTTTACAGGTAGTAGTAATATCTTAACAAAATGACAAGGTAATTTATGATTTTTTTTTTTTTTAAAGCAAGAGAGAGATAAGTACCGTATGTGAATGCCAACGTGAAATGTTACATGATATGCAATTGTTTCATAATCAAATTATTGTTGATTTCAATGAGATATAACTATTGACTGATATTTATTCATTCATCCATTAACTCATTCCTCTTCTTTCCTCTCTCTCTCCTCTGCAGTTCCTGACATCCCTAGCGCCCCTATCAACATGAGCTACTCCTACGTCATTGGGGAGACGGTCAGCGCCAACTTCACATGGGCCCCTCCGATGAGGTCCCAGTACCCTCTGAGTGGTTACAGGATCTACTGGGCTCAGGTCAAGCCATCGTCCGGCCTTCCCCACGCCGCGCTGCCCACCATCGAGAGAGAGGAGTTCACTTCTACGCTTCTCAGAGAGGTAGGTAGCTCCTTCATCTCTCCTCCCTCAATGCCGTGTCGCACCTGTTTGTAAATGCCATCAAAAGGAAACATGAACAAACTGAGCACCTTAGGCTGGATACCTTTCCACCTTTCTAAACCGACTGTTCAACACACATTTGATCTGAATGGTGCTGAATACATTAAAAGATTAAAACCTGTGTCTTAATACGGCTTAAAGCATTTTTTTTAAATAATAAAGGGGATTATTTTGAGAAAAGCATGATTTGCATTGATGCTGTGATTGTACCATTAACTGTATATCAAACCTTCTTCTTTTCCTATCGATCATCCTTCATCTCTTGCAATACCGATAGTTCTGTGCATTCTTCAGTTGTGATCATAAAACGTAACAATATTTGCCGAAACTACTTCTTCTGACGATCACAAAACTAGCAGCTAACATCAGTTTGCCATCACATGTCTGAGGAAGGTATCTGAACCATAGCCATTGAAACTGTCACACTTAATAAATATTAGATGTGCCTTAGAACTCATTCCTAATCTATGCCCTTTATTTCTTCCATTCAGACTCGAAGATGGTATGTGATCAGAAACCTGACAGCGGGTGCAAGATACGTCGTCAAACTCCAGGCGCTGTCCAGTATTGGGGGAGGCGCTAACGTGGCCGTCGATATCCAGACGCCAGACATTAAAATTCAAGTCAATCCAGGTAAGATTCTGATAAGATTCATTCCTT
>JAVYIG010006651.1:0-107500 GCA_035222895.1 Strongylocentrotus droebachiensis | reverse complement strand
AATGCATGCAATGGTCTCCAACAGACATCACTTATTATTTTTTCACCAACCTTTTAATCAGTTTACTCTTTTTTTTTCTTCTTGTTTTTCCCCTCAGTGTCCTGGAGAATGTTTCATTTCTTGTATACTTTAAGCATACAGTTTGTGTGCTTATGTTGCGATCACACATATTTTGTGCATGTAACATATTGCATATTATACAATATAACAATGACATTATGTTATCTGCAGATGTTTCGATCTATTACACAAATTTATTATTTTTGTCTTATATTTTGTATATGTATCTTCAAATGCATTATGAATATAAATAAAATAATAAAAAAAAAAAAGAATTAGCTGTTGCACTTTACAGTCAAACAAAAAGACAACTTTCTCTGATTTTCTTGTATGAAGTTACAAACTCTTCCTTTATAGATTGGGAAACATAAAGACAAACTATACTGAAATGTAGAAAAGTTGACAGAATTGAGAGGGAGAGGAAAAGAGAGAGAGAGAGAGAAAGGGAGAGAGAGAGGGGACGAATAGAGATGAAAAACTAAGAGAAGCAAGCAGAGTTGCTTGTGAGAATTAGTGTTGCATTAACACTTTCAAAGATGAAAATGATAGAAAAGTAAACGGCAGTGTTAAAAGGAAAGGACAAACATGTTTCAGGGGAAAAAAGAAGAAAAAAACCTTCCCCGCTTACGACCAAAAAAAGGTAAATGAAACAGACAAACAAAATGCACGGTAGATGCCCTGCTAACCGAAAGAAGAAAAAAAGGCACTGATGCTGTATAAGGGTTTAAGGGGAGAAGGTGGGGTATAAAATAGCTCCAAGAAATGTATTCATCATCTAAATAAATTATATTAAGAATAATAATATGAGAGATTTTCGACTATTCATGTTTAACCCTAATAAGGCCGGGGGGGGCATTATGGCCCCCCCCCCCCCCTCCACGATTTTTCTGATTGTTCGAGAACGCATATGGATGGCGCCTCGCCGCTCGCTGACTTTTTTCTTTAGAGTCTTGCGCATCTTTAAAAAAAAAAAAAAAAAAATCTGACCTATAGTTACAAGGTCACGTGACCTTTTGTCTTTGCATGTCAGCCCGAAAATCGCTCATTTTTGTGATTTGTGTACAAAACATATGGAAATGTCATTTTTCCTAAAAATAGATCAAACATTGGTTATTGGGTCTTGTTTAAAGTTTAGGTGGTTGTTTTGGGAGTCAAAATAGTTGAATTGTAGGAAGAAATGAAAAAAAAAAAACAATAACATAAATAAGTTAAAAAAACAATGAAATACATAAGAAATTATCAAAACAAGAGATAACATAAGGAATAAGCTGGCTCTTCCAATTTTTTTTGTCGTATTATTGTTCCAAATGGTCTAACGAATATATGTAGTGAAAAAGAATGCTTAAATATGAATAATATAGGACTTATGGGTAAAAATGTGATTTTATGACGTTATTTGCATAAATTACCATAAATATGCAAATGAGGGATTTTTTTCAAAAAATTGAAATTATCATATTGTTCTATACACTTCACCTGACATGCGTGCAAATTTTCGCGGAGATCGGCCGTTTGACGGCCGAGATCTTAGGGGGGGCCATAATGCCCCCCCCCCCCCCCGGCCGTAATAAGACTTCAAATAGCCCGGCCTTATTAGGGTTAATAAGTTTTGTGTGTTCTTGGTTTCATTTCATTTCATTTATTTATTTCACTCTCTTTTAAAAAACATCAAAAGTATATACATGTTCGTTCATTATCAACATAAGATAAAAGGAAGTGGGGAATCATGAAAGCCAAAATTGGTTTGATGAGAATGATCCCCAAATAAATATTAAGCATAAACAAGATATAAACTTATTTTATATTAACACAACATAGTACATACATTCACAACAACAGAGGACAGAGGAAAGGTAAAGATAACAAAGTTACAGGAAGACAAGAAGAGAGAGAAGATAAGAAGAAAGAAGTTACAGCTTGAGTGTTACATTTTACATCATAAATTACAATTTCATTTTGTTCCGCTAAAGCCTCGGTCACAAATTCCATTACGAACTGCTACGAACGCCGTACGAACGATTTTCAGACGATGGAAACTCGGGAAGACAATGGAAAACCAGTAGATTCGTACGAAATTGTCGTTCGTACGAACCTTTGTGACCGTAGCATTAAATAACCCTTGTACATGTATTTGAAGCGTTTTAAAGTATTGCACTGTTTTAAGACATCTGGCAAACTATTCCAAATTAATGGGCCATGAACAATATGGAATCTTTAGAGGTTGAAGTACGATGTAAAGGTAAATGAAAATCAAGAGCGTGGCTGCATGGTACTATATTTCGTGGATTTGACAATTCATTGTGGAACATTCCCTAAATGAATCTGGTAAAGGTATGTAAAGTGGCAACATTTAATAATATTATGTCATGGATTTGCAACATTTGCAACTGTTTAAAAAGAGGATCACTATGACAAAGGAAATTTGAATGAGTTATTATACGTACTACTCGTTTTTGTAACTTATGTATTTTATTAAGATTGGTCTTTGATGTTAAACCCCAAATCATATTACAGTAATTCAAGTGTGAAAATACAAGGGAGTAGTACAATAGTTTTAATATTTTTTGTGGTAGAAACTGTAACCTATAGAGTACACCGATATCCTTTGAAAGTTTTTTACAGAGATCATTTATAATGGTAGTTCCATGACAGTTTATCGTCTAAGTAGATGCCCTAAAATTTAATATTTTGAACCTTTATTATTTCTTCATTCCTATAATGTAATTTCAAATCAATATTTTCAATGTGGCGAGTTCCAAAAATCATGCAATTTGTTTTTCCAGTATTCAAAATCAACTTATTAGCATCCATCCATTGACTTATATTGTTTAATTGTATGTTTACCAATTGGTACAGTGAATTTAAATTTTTACCTGATGAACAAATACTTGTATCGTTTGCAAATAAAATAAAATTAATCGACTGAATGCAAAATATGATGTCATTTATATAAATACGAAATAAAATTGGTCCTAAAATGGATCCCTGGGGCACTCCATATTTAACTGTTTTATATTCAGATTTTATATTATTAATTTCAGTAAGTTGTTTTCTTAAATCTAGATAGCTGCTAAAGCACTTCAGCGGTATACCTCTAACCCGATAGTAATCTAATTTTTGTAATAGTATTGAGTGATCTATTACATCAAAAGCCTTTGACAGATCAATAAAAACTGCTAAGGTAAATTCACCCCTGTCAATTGCTCGATTTATTTTATGTAATAATTCTAAAATAGTTGTAGATGGGAAAGTGGGAGAAATCAACGTCTGATTTACGAGAGCTGTTGATCTTGTTCTTTATTTGAGGCCCACGCAGGGTATAGGTCCCGAGACTGCCATTATAGGTCTATCTTGGACCCAATGTTTTGTTCCGGCCTGCTTGGACCTCGTGTTGAGATTAAACTTGGTGCCAGCATTCCCAACTCGGTATGATTTATAAGGTTTCTAAATCCTGCAAATCTCGGTCATTTAACAACCAAGGAGATTACCCACAATTCTGCGCCAATCTTGCGTGAATATTTTTGCCGCCGTGGTCGATTAGTCTCGGCAGATCTTAGATGAATTCTCAAGATAAAATTTACCAAATAGATCAGTGGTGGCCATGAAACCATCTATACAAAATTGTTGTCCATATTAAGTTGGAACATATTTTTCTGATCTTTTGCATGAAATGTTTGTGACGATATCATAGGATAAGTTGGCATTGGTGGATAACTTTTATAACACTGAGAACTATATTGATCAATCCACAGTGTCATATGAATTGATAAATAATGTTCTGATGGGTGAACTTTATCCATCAAGAGTAGTAATATTGTCACAGTAATTTCATAGAATAGAATAGAATATAATTTATTGACTCATTCGACCCCCTTCTGGGGTATGAGAGTACAACACATGTACATGTCATGATAATGATAAAGAATAAAAACATAGCTTAATAATACAAAGAATAGAGAATACAACAAAACAACAATATAAAAGTATAAAGATAAATAGGAATGATCTAAACCTAGCCTATGCTAAACATAAATACAATATTATACAATATGGCAAGCATACATGAAAAGTGGAGAATACCACATGAACAATCTAAATACAAACATGAAGAAATTATAAGTTTAATTTGTGTACATGTAAGTGAGTTGTGATTGAATTGTTAAGATTTATGCAGACTAACAAAATACGGCATCATCGTCCATTGGACAAACAAAAACATAATGGAATATAATGTAATAAGACAAACAAAATTAAATAAATGAAATTAACAAAAGACTTAACTCCGTTTCGTTGACAATCAGCCGTATACGAGAGTCTTCATGCATGGCTGATTGTCAACGAAACGGAGTTAACCCTAATAAGGCCGGGGGGGGGCCATTATGGCCCCCCCCCCCCTCCACGATTTTTCTGATTGTTCGAGAACGCATATGGATGGCGCCTCACCGCTCGCTGACTTTTTTCTTTAGAGTCTTGCGCATCTTTAAAAAAAAAAAAAAAAAAAATCGGACCTATAGTTTCAAGGTCACGTGACCTTTTGTCTTTGCATGTCAGCCCGAAAATCGCTCATTTTTGTGATTTGTGTACAAAACATATGGAAATGTCATTTTTTCCTAAAAATAGATCAAACATTGGTTATTGGGTCTTGTTTAAAGTTTAGGTGGTTGTTTTAGGAGTCAAAATAGTTGAATTGTAGGAAGAAATGAAAAAAAACAAAAAAACAATAACATAAATAAGTTAAAAAAACAATGAAATACATAAGAAATTATCAAAACAAGAGATAACATAAGGAATAAGCTGGCTCTTCCAATTTTTTTTGTCGTATTATTGTTCCAAATGGTCTAATGAATATATGTAGTGAAAAAGAATGCTTAAATATGAATAATATAGGATTTATAGGTAAAAATGTGATTTTATGACGTTATTTGCATAAATTACCATAAATATGCAAATGAGGGATTTATTTCAAAAAAATTGAAATTATCATATTGTTCTATACACTTCACTTGACATGCGTGCAAATTTTCGCGGAGATCGGCCGTTTTACGGCCGAGATCTTAGGGGGGGGGGGGGGGGGGTTATGGTTGTGATTAAGTTATGATAAAACATCGATACTTCTCGGTTTCGTTTTTTCTGGGACGCACTGTATAGCGCTATGGAATCAATTAATCACAATACAATTGTATGCGTAATTTTTATCAACAATTATGGCAAAATCAGTGGGAAACAATCAGGGGTGGCGATCCTGGGGGGACGGGGGGACACGTCCCCCCCCCTCAATTTTTTTAGGGGGGGTCGCCCCCCTCAAAATTTGAAAAAGTGCACACAAAAAAATGTACAGCATATACAGACTAAAGTCTGCAACACACTTTAAGGCTCTGGAGGGTCCAAGAGTGCAGCGTTTAGACAAATAAAAATGCAAAAATCTTCTCACTCGGGAGCTACGCTCCCTCGCATAATATCCTTCAAAATGTACAAGTAAAAACCGAGAAAAAAGTATGAAAAAAGTATACAGCTTGTTTTTATATTATAGTTTTGCTAAGGAATGTAATTTTTTAATACAACAAAACTTCAAAAACCTGTGAGGGGGTGGTCACTTCCGTCACCTTCACCCCTCTCATTCACTATTATCCCTCGCACTTGCGTACTGATGGGAGGGGGGGGGGCGCTTTGGGGCAGTTCCCCTCAAATGAAATTCAAACGTGGTTTATTTCTAATTCGATACCAGTGATTTACAAATGTTGTAATGGCATGATTTTTCGCACAAAGGGCCCTAAGACGGCCCCTGGTTGCTCATCTGACCGTAATTAAATTCCTAAAACGCCTGAGTTTCCAGTGGCTCTGCCCCCTGGACCCCACCAAGGGCCCTAAGGCGCCCCCTGGATGCCCATCTGATCGTAATTTAATGCCTAAAACCCCTGAGCTTCATGAGGCTCCACCCCTTTGCTTTGCTCTATCTGATCGTAAATACTTTAGCCCCCCCCCCCTCTTTGAAAAACGTTCCCAGGGCCTGCGTAACATGTAAGAGTGGTGGTGATGCGGATTTTTTTGTTCTGCCCCCCCCCCCCCCCAAAAAAAAAAAAAAAAAAAAAAACTCGTCCCTCGCATTTCGTCCCCCCCCCCCCCGGTCATGAACAGAAATCGCCGCCCCTGGAAACAATAAATAAAGGTACGATTTGAGATCCATCGATATTATATCGATAATTATTCATCTGGATTTTGTAGAACACGGCCTTTGTGGCCTATTATGTGAATTGTAATGAAACTGAAACAATCGAACATTTAATTGTCTGTAAGAAATATATACGTGAGATGAAAAAGTTGTTTTCAAGGCTGAAAATTAAAAAAAGGAGTTTACATAATTTATTGGGGTAAGAAGATCATCTGCATGGCTTTTATATAAAAGCCACAGCTCAGTGTATTTAACTTTTCTTTCTTTTTTCCGCCCTTTATTTTGTATTTATATTAGTTCACGTTTGCCTTCTCTCTCTCGGAATGGAGGGAAAGGAAAAGTATAGTTTAGCACTGCACATTATTAATTAATACTCGCACCCTTTTTATGGTCGACAAGCCCACACCATCGATTGAACGGCCGGAAGCTGTCAAACTCACTGAATCAAATATTTGAGCCAGAAAAAACCGAAACAGCGCGGCGCCATCTATACATCATCATTGACCATTGGCCAACAACAACAACAACAACAACAAGCAGCAGACGACCATCATCATGACGGCCAGTTTTAAACAGCAATTTATGTGCTGTTAAACGGCGATGAACTTGCATAATTGATTGATTCAGTTCAGCAGACTCATATTTAAACAACAAGACCAAGACAGGCAAGTCGCAAGTAAAACAAATCCAATAATAAGTCTAGACCTAGAGGTCTATATAGTCTCTATAAAGTATGATAGAGATGCCGTCCGTCGTCTGGAAGCGTTTGCGAAGCGTACTGGAGCCGGTAGGCGCCCGGCGCGGCGGTACAACTTCGGCCGCAGCTCAGAAGCTCTGGCCTAGAAGCTTACGATAATGCTGAACATGATATCACGAACCTACGCATCCAGGACAGGAAGGAAACTGCATCTGGGTATCAAAATGTGAGTACATAATAACCATGATAACAAATTTAATTTTCTCTACAGAAGAAGAAAAAGAGGAAGACGAGGAAGAAGAGGAAGAGGAGCTAGTACTAGATCTAGTAGTAGGAGGAGGAGGAAGAGGAGGAGGAGGAGGAAGAGAAGGAGGAGGAAGAGGAGGTGGAAGAAGAGGAAAAGGAGGAGGAAGAAGAAGAGGAGGACGAGGAGGAGGCGGAAGAGGAGGAGGAGGAGGAGGAAGAGGAGGAGGAGGAGGAAGAAGAAGAGGAGGAGAAAGAGGAGGAAGAAAAGGAAGAGGAGGAGGAGGAGAAAGAGGAGGAGGAGGAAGAAGAGGAAGAGGGAGGGGAATTACATCAACATAAACCTGACGACAAATCCAAATCTGGTTCGACTTCAAAAACTGGGACGCCCTCGCTTGACGAGCCGTATTGCTCTGATAATAATAATAATAATATTTCTGCTTATATATAGCGCTTAATACATGATGTACATCAGCGATGGCTGAGTTTCAGGCATCGGCAGGTAAACGCTACTGACTGACAGCTTCAAGCAAACTAATACTAGATCTAGGCCTAGTTCCCAGCTCCTGATACTAGTAGAACTCACTCTGCGGAGAAGTTGCATTTTGCTTTTTCGGATCTGGAGGCAGTGATCGTCAGAGTAGGCTGCCCATATACCAAGCTGAAGTGGTAGAATCATGTTTAGTTTTGTTCGTCTCGTGTTTACCTATCTTTTTCTTGGAGTCTTGCTGTTGGGATTTAAGACACATGGACAACTGAATTCTGTTACGAGTGAGTTTATACTTATATAACTTGTTTCAATTATAATAATGGTTGAGTATCTTGTCAATGTATTCTTGTCATCCATTGGATTTCATGACCATACACTTGAATTGTTCATGTCTACATCTTTGTTCATCTCGATCCTCCTTATTAGTTGTCCCTAAGACGCTCAGTTCCTGGGGGGATAGACCTTTTTCTCATTCTGGTCTGTCCCTTTGAAATAAGCTACCACTTTGCATGCATAGCTTAACTGCCCTCCATGACTTCAAAGTTGCTCTAAAAACCCATCTCTTTCCTAACAGTGCTATTTAATTTTGAAAATTAAAATTGTGGCGTAATAATTTGTGATGTTTTAGTTTACCTTTACTTTTGTTAAGGAAGTGATATGTTTGTGATTGTAATATGTACAGCGCCATGAGCGTCAGAGCCTGACGGATACTGGCGCTATATAGATATCCATATTATTATTATTCTGAAGTACATGTATGTGCCTATACCGAGGTATAGGCCTATAGTACCCAGCCAGATAAACATACTATAGTTTAGAGTAATACGACACTAGTATTATAGTAGCACACTAGGAACCCAAAGAAACCCCTTTAATTATTTGGCCGAAAAATACTGTTGTCATGTTTTGACTGTAACAAGAAATTCTTTCTTTATCAAATCATTTTTCAATGGCAGTATGTGTGTAATTCACCAGGTAAATTTACATCGTGATCAAATCACTGTTGGAAATTGATGAATCCTCTTACATATTTTTTTACTGAAATATATAATTTGGTACTAGGTTCAAGTGATAGATATTAGCAATTATACAAAACATTTTTATAATTATAACGCCTTTTAATAAAAACGGATACAAGCCGCTTAAAATTAAATTATTTCAATGGAAAGTTTATTTATGAAATTTTTTATGAATTCGAGTTTCAAAGTCCTACAAAATAAATGGTGAATTAAACAATTTCAAGTTTAATTTATTTCTCAAATGCAAACTTATTTTATGATGATATTCTTTTTCTTCAACTTTTTTTCCAATACAAAACTGTGTGAAACATATACATACATGTAAAATACAAGCATATAATATGAGTAAAACAACAACATGGTAATAGCAGTCCTCGTATAGAATATGTTTTAAAGGTACCGCAAAGTTTCAGGAAATTTTGAAAATTGGATTGATAGTAATTCTTTAAAATGTTGATATATTTGGATGCCCCTGTGGATGTATTATATGCACTAGAAAAATTAGCCTCTTAAACACTTCTGCTTTCGAGAAGAATTTAACGGTGCTCCCTGTAAATGTTGTTTAATTTCAAATGGCTTATACGGCCATTCCATGGTAGCTGCAACCATGAAAATCTCAGAATATGCAGTTGTGATATATATTTTCCAAACAGGAATAGCAAATCGTTCGATTGTAGTCTAGAAACATTGTTTTTAAGCCAAATTAATATCTTGACCTTGAGAGGGGGCTAAACAACATAAACACTTTATTATTTACAATTTCATCACTTCAGACTCGATTTCAACCGCGACAATGATCACTGAATATTGTAGGATCGCATATGCTTCCAATATGTGCATTTGATCCAAATTCATGACCCCATACAAAAACTTTGTATTACCTTTATATGAGACAAAAAACAACAGAGAGTGAGTACCTCATTATTGTCCTCATATCACTTTGCAAGAAATGTTTGTCGATCAACTATTGGTGAATTGATCATTTCACCAGCCAACAATAAAGCGTGAATTTGAACAGAATATTTCCATTCTGTCATGAAGGAGCTTTAATACAGGTGGTGTAAAGTGTGGAGGGGAGGGTGTCACACCCCCCCCCCCCACCCCCTCTTTGATTTTGAATTTGATTTGATTTACGGTATTGGTTTCTGCATCTTTTTTCTATTTTTTCATCATACATTTTCATGAACATAATATGGTTTGATACAATATTTTAAGTGTATATAATCTTATACAGATAATAAACAAAATTAAACAAATATATTGAATGCATAATTAACATACATTAGATGCAGGAGGGCTACAGAAATAAGCAGAGTAGCTTGACGTGCCCTCAACTTAGATTGAAGAAAAGGAAAGGGGAGAGAAGGAGCGTTGGTAATAATACAATAAATCTACACACTGTAATACATCTGCGGATTGAATGCAGGTTCATTCATGGATGGATAAACGATGCTAGGTCATGGACGATTACACATCATTGTTGAATGTACAGTCACTGTACACATGAACATGAATACAGTAGAATTACACACGACAGGATCAATACTTGGACAATAACATAGTTTTAACCGCCTTCTTAAAAGAATACAATGTCCTAAGGTTTCTTATTACAATGGGCAGAGAGTTCCAGATGTCTGGGCCGGCGTGTCTAATGCATTTGAGAGCCAATGCGGTTTTTGGATTTCTTAAATGGATTTTTCAGTTTGCCTTGTATGGTAAAAGTGGATGGTTTTATTCAAATTAAACAATGGGGGAAAGTATGAAGGTAGTAGACCATTTTGTAAGCGAAACATGAAAAGTGCTATTTGTAGAATATTTATATCATCAGCTTTTAGAGTTTTTAGTTTTGAAAACAAGGGATTGGTGTGGTCGCGATAGGAATAATCAGTACATATACGCATGGCTTTCTTTTGTAACAGTAAAATGACATCAGCGTTGCTTTTCAAATTTGCCCATATAACAACATACATGCCAACTGTTCAGATTAAAGAGGAACATTCCTCTTTTTGGGAGAAGATAATTATCATTTTAATGCAGGTGTTCCTCTTCCTGTACAAATTTGTCTGTAGTATTGAATAGGAGAGTTAGGATTGTTCCTCTTTTTTTTTTTAAATAGCATAATTTGTACAGATTTCTGATTTTCAAATGTTGGCATGTATGTAACAATATGAAATATAAGGCAGTATTAATGACTAACATGTATATAACATAAACAAGATATTTGAAGGGACATAATATTTCAATTTACAGAGAATACCAATATTACGTGAAATAGTATTAGAAATATATTGCACATGATTATTCCACCTCAGATTTTCATTGATCAAAACACCAAGGAATTTTGTGCTATCCTTTTTTTCCAATAATTTACCGTCAAAAGTAATTTCAATGTCAGGAATATCGTTATTTTTCCTGTTCTGAAATTATATAATATAGTTTGTTTTCTTTAAATTAAAAGACAGTTTATTACTACCGGTAAACCATTTTGATAATTTTGGTAATTCAGCATTATTATTTCTTAAAAGGATCTGAAAATCTGAATTGGAACAAAATGCATTGTTGTCAATATCAGCGAATAACATATACTGTAGTGCATTTGATGAATTATTAATATCATTTACATATATCAAAAATAACAAAGGGCCAAGGATTGACCCTTGTGGCACTCCACACGTTATAGATGATAATTCTGATTCATTTGAATCATAACATACATATTGTTTTCTATTTTTTAAATAATTTTTAAACCATTGTATAGCAACACCCCTCAATCCATAGTATTCTAATTTACGTATAAGTATGATATGGTCAATAGTGTCAAATGCCTTGCTCAGATCCATGAATACTCCAATAACATGCTTATGATCAGCTAAGGCATTTGACACTCTATCAAATCTATCTTGACTCCCTCCTCCTGGTATCACGTTTTAAAGGGCAAGTCCACTCCAAAAATAAATTTCTTTCAATAGAAGCAGAAAAATCAGACAAAGCAATCCAAAAAAGTTTCAGCAAAATCGGATAACTAATAAGAAAGTTATGAATTTTTAATGACATGAAAAACTTTGAAAATCACAAAACAAAAACACTCATGAGTCTGTGACATCATTGCCTCACTATCCACTAATTGTTTTCTTTATATTGATAATAGAAATTTCACATTTTCCCCCTAAGAATTTTATTTCCTCACATCAGCTTCCAAGTTATATTGATAGAAATATGTTTTTGAGTGGATGCACTATATTAAATGTAGAGGGGTTTTTTCTCAGTAAACCCTAATAAGGCCGGGGGGCCATTATCCCCCCCCCCCTTCCATGATTTTTCTGATTGTTCAGGAACACAAACGGATGGCGCCCCGCACCTAACTTACTTTCTTCTTTCAAGTCTTGCGCATCTTTAAAACAATTTTTTTGAAAATCCGACATACGGAGTCAAGTGATTTTTAACCATGCAGCACAATGCTCCATAACACGGATATACTTCGTTTATCTCATTTTACAGCGGATGAATTCGGTCTGATTACGACGCAACAACCGGAAGGGGGCTTTAGATGCACCGGAAGTAATGTTAGCTATGACCGGGATGATCTTTGTGACGGAACAGCCATTTGTCCTCAACAGGATGACGAATTTCTGTGCAGTAAGTTGTATTTTTATGTTTCAATTTTTTTTTCTTCAGTCAAATCCTTGCCAGATCCCCCGGGACACTACTGGTAATTGTTCTTGACCTACAGTGTACGTTTCTCTACATGTACATGTCCATAAACAATTTAACATCCATTCCACAGGAAGTTTTGTGAAAATCTTGGGAATGCCCGATCCCTAAGAAACATAAATCGCTATTGGGCTATAAACGTTCTATAAAGATGTTTAACGCCCATGGATGTTTTGTAAAAATCTTGATAACGTTGTATGTTTGGTGGATCAGGGAATGAGTAGATATATATTTTTTGTGTAGCGCTGGTTTTATTGAGCAAGTGATCATTAGAGATGATATTGCATGTATTTTCATCTTACATCTTGAAATGACAGTTTAATAATTTTCTTTAAAGAATTTGAACTGGACGAATTGAATAATTTATTTTTCCACATTTAAAAGTGTAAGATTAAACACACTCTGCAGGGAAACTGGAAAGTGAACAGTGAGAACACTTTGACTTTCGACGACTTACGACCTTGGCGCTCCAGTTGCTTAGTTTCAACTAGCGGATGCCCTACTGTCAAGTCTGTCGCACACGAAGCGTCATTCCCTGACGTATTATTGTGTCAGAGACTTGCGCTTTGACGAACGATGGGAGAGTGAAATTGAGCACAAAGTAAATAAAAAGATTAGTGCAAGTATCGTATCGTATGAGGAGGCGCAATAGCTCAATCGGTAGAGCAGTGGTCTCGTAATCCGGTGACTTGGGTTCGAAACCAAGTCGATGCGCTAGTGCCCTTTGGTAAGGCATTAACCCCTATACAAATTTCAGTACGCTTACACGCGAGCTCGTCAGCGTGCTCGCCAACGAGTTCGTTGACGAGCAAGCGAGCTCGTTTCGTTCCAAATATGCAAATTAGCTACGAGCTCGTTGGCGTGCTCGTTGGCGAACTCGTTGGCATGCTCCAAATATACACGCTCGTCACTGGCCGATTAGCTCATTGGCGAGCTCGTTGGTGTGCTCGTCAACGAGTTCGTCGGCGAGTTCGTCAACGAGTTCGTCGGCGTGGAATGGCTGCAAGCTTAATGGTAAACTGATTGATACTTCATAATCGATATTGGCAATATCGATATTACCAATTAGGTAATACCAATATATATCGATATTACCAATTAGGTATATTCTATTCTCAATTGTATTAACTCCATCACATAGATCATTTGAAGTGTATTCAAGAGTAAAATTTAAAGTGACTCAGGCTCGTACACATATATATATACTAAATATGTATATTGTTTCTTGGTTAGTAATCATATAATCAATATCAATCTATCAATCTATTGCTAAAACGTGAATGTAATTGTAAAATGATCAGACAAAATAATCTATTGGTTAATAATGGCAAAAGGAAAATAGAAATCACAAAAATGATGTGCTTTGTCTTAATTTGCTTAACAAATCATGATAAATGTATTTTTCTGTCACACGTGTAAAGTAATAATGAATATTCATGAGATGATTGGTTTCAATTGGCCCTATTAGACTTTAATGGGATTTCAATTGGACCAATCTGCCCCATTAGACTTTAAAAGGTTTTCAAATGGTTTCAATTGGACCAATTGAAGTCCAACTTCAGGCCAATTTGGGTCCCATTAAAGTAATGGGGCATAGGCCAATGGGGCCAATGGGCCCAATTGGTCCAATAGGGACAATCTGGACCAATTGAAATCATCTGAAGTCCTATTAAATTCCCATTGAAACCTGTTAAAACCTATTGAGACCAATTGAAATCAATTGAAAATTAAATTGGTGTTCAATTAGTTTCAATTGGATTTTCGTCTTGGGTACCTAGTTACAACAAAAAAGTGAGTTAGTGGGGCTGAAGATAAGATCACATATCGCACAACAAAAAAGTTTGAAACAGTCCGTTAATTCCTCAGCCTCCTCTTATGTAATAAATTCCTCTTATGGTACCAGTTGAACTTGAAGCAAATTATTTGGTTTGACAGAAGCTAAAAAGACAATTAACAGTGCTAATTAACAGAGGAATTTACAAGGTCATGGGCTCAGCCTGCAACCTCATATGGTACTGCATGTCCTACAAAATGGCCGCCTATAGCCTTGCTTCAGACTGTATAATTTCCCACTTTTCTGTGGCAGACCTGCCGCAGACTGTTCCTGTGGCATACTGGTATGCAGCAAGTCTGGAGCAAACTTTCGCCCTGCTGCAGATCTGCCGCAGACTGTTCCTGTGGCGTACTAGCTGGTATGCGGCAAGTCTGGAGCAAAGTTTCGCCCTGCCGCAGACCGTTCCTGTGGCATACTAGTATGCGGCAAGTCTGGAGCAAAGTTTCATCCTACCGCAGATCTGCCGCAGACTGTTCCTGTGGCATACTAGTAAGCGGCAAGTCTGGAGCAAAGTTTCATCCTGCCGCAGATCTGCCGCAGACTGTTCCTGTGGCATACTAGTATGCGGCAAGTCTGGAGCAAAGTTTGATCCTGCCGCAGATCTGCCGCAGACTGTTCCTGTGGCATACTGGTATGCGGCAAGTCTGCAGCAAAATTTCTTTCTGCCGCATACTTCGGCATACTCTTTGCCGCAGACTAAAAGTCTGCCGCAGATCTGCGGCAGGTCTGCGGCATACTTTTCACTTTCCTATGGGGAGTTTACCCCCGAGCTCGCCACGAGCTCCCCAGTTTAACCCGAGCTCGCCATGAACTCCCCCTTTTACCCACGAGCTCCCCGTTTTACCCACGAGCTCGCCACGAGCTCCCCCTTTTACCAACGAGCTCGTCACGAGCTCCCCAGTTTATACCCGAGCTCGCCACGAGCTCCACCTTTTACCCACGAGCTCGCCACGAGCTCCCCCTTTTACCAACGAGCTCGTCACGAGCTCCCCCTTTACCCCTGAGCTAGCCCACGAGCTCCCCAGTTTACCCGCGAGTTCGCCACGAGCTCGTGACGAACTCGTGCCAACATTTAGTAAGATCGTTACTAGCGTCCTGGAAGCGTGTTACGAGCTTAAAGCCTAAAAAACGATCTTATTAAGCTTACCACGAGCATTATACGAGTTCGCGACGAACTTAAATTTATATAGGGGATTAATCCTCATTACCAGGTCCCTCGGAGAGGACCTAAAGCCGTCGGCCGTCTGGTTGCTTACTTACAAGCATTTATGCTTTCTTAGCAGTCAGGTAAAATAACGCAATGAAAGTGACGCCTTGTGTTCAACGGACATATAATATAATGGTTTATGTTTTTATACACTTTCACTTTCTGAAATATTAGATATTTTACGTTTCTTACCCCCGCACTGAATTTCAATTATACATGTAGATTTTACTGAAGCAAGAACATTATTTGCAATGTGGCAAGTTGAAACCTTTGATAAAATCAGTAGATTCTCACAATGACAAATGAAAAATAGTTTCATCATGCATCTGAAAATGATATCACTATCATTGAATTTGCTAATGGATTCCATTTTATAGAAACGGGGGAAATTAGAAGTATAAGAGAGAACTTTCATATTGAGTCTAAGAATGAAATTCTGAAAGAAAGCATACATTTGTACAGATATTGTGGGGGGGGGGGGGGGGATAACGTATCTTTTCAAAAAGATTTTTGTTGTCATCAACGACCAATAATGGCAATCTGATGGCCTGGACAATGGAAGCTTCTACCCATTCATCAAAAGAAGGCCTTGTTCTCCTTTCCCCTAAAGCAGAGAGAAGAAACTTTATAAAAACATATCTTCACCAATTTAAAATCGATTTTAATCATTCACAAGGGACTGCTTGTAAGATGGTGCCCTGGTAACGGAATGATGGCATTTCTTTTTTTCCTTTTTTTTAAAGAGAAATGGGAGAAAGAAAGATATAGCAAAAACTAGCCGGAAATATTGCAGAAAAGCATGTACTCGTGAATGAGATCATGCGTCACGTACCGTGATTGAGTGCTTCTTTATTATATTTTCCTTTTTCGACATTACTTAATAGCTTCTTTTTTTTTTCTTCTTGTAATAATTAAATTTTTAATAAAAAAAAATATTCGGCAAAGACAAAGAAAAAATATTGAATACAAAACTTCTAGAAGGTCTCAAATTTCATTCAAACAGTTTGAAGGATATTAAATATTTGTACTTTGGAACATTTAGTGAAGGTTTTGTTTGATTATTGTAAGAATCTATTTCCTTTCCTTAGCAATAGGCAAGATGGATGGCTGGCTGGGAATCGTTTGTGTTCTCAATAACATATTATTTCTCTCAAGAGATCCTAAATCATTTTGGATAGTTGGTTCATATTACGCTTGATTTCCACAAAGATAGAGTGTTCTGGCTTTTTTTTTAGATCAAGTTTTGGGGATAAAGTTATAGTTAGGTACTGTATAGCCTTGGGTCCAGATGCTTACAATGCGCCTCGAAATAGAATTTCTAGATAGACGGCGCTATAGAAATGTCTATTATTATTTTTATTATTATCATTATTAATGATGAGTGAACTGGAATGATTGTCGCATCCCACCGGGTACCAATGGCGTGTACCAATTTCACTACTTGAAGCGAGGATTTCCACTCACGAACGAAGTGATCCTTGATATCACTCCTAAAAGAGTGGATCATCATTCTTCTGGAGCATGGGGTTGTACTATCTATTGTACAGTATTTCTAAATTTCTATTTTCAGGCCTGTTAATAACCCGATTTAAATCGGGTTTCCTAATTAATTTTTGTCCCCCATTTGTTTCTCCCCCCCCCCCCAATTTTTTTTCTTCCCGTTTTTCCCCCCAATTTTCTCACTCAAAAGACGGGGAATGTTGTTAGATGCCATTTTTATGCCTCCGTTACGAAGTAGCCAAAGGCATTATGTTTTCGGGTTGTCTGTCCGTACATACGTACGTACGTCCCGTTCTTGTGATCGCGTTATCTCAAGAACCGACTGATGGATTCCCGCCAAACTTGGGTCATGTATGTATCTTGTAGAGCCAATGAACTGTTTAGCTTTTGGGGTTGCGAGATCCAAGGTCAAAGGTCACAGGGCTCATTATGTATGCAAAATAGCTCGTGATCGCGTTATCTCAAGAACCCATCTGTGGATTCCCGCCAAACTTGAGTCGTGTATGTATCTTGCAGAGCTAATGAACTGATTAGATTTTGGGGTTGCGAGATCCAAGGTCAAAGGTCACAGGGCTCATTATGTATGCAAAATAGCTCGTGATCGCGTTATCTCAAGAACCTATTGATGGATTCCCGCCAAACTTGGGTCATGTATGTATCTTGCAGAGCTAATGAACTGATTAGATCTTGGGGTCGCGAGATCCAAGGTCAAAGGTCACATGGTTCATTATGTATGCAAAATAGCTCGTGATCGCGTTATCTCAAGAACCCATTGATGGATTCCTGCCAAACTTGGGTCATGTGTGTATCTTGCACAGCCAATGAACTGATTAGATTTTGGGCTCACGAGATCCAAGGTCAAAGGTCACAGGGCTCATTATGTATTCAAAAATAGCTCGTGGTCGCTTTACATGTATCTCAAGAACCCATTGATGGATTTTGCCAAACTTGGGTCATGTATTTATCTTGCAGAGCCAATGAACGGATTAAATTTGGGGGTAACGAGGTCAAATGTCAAAGGTCACAGGGCTCATTATGTATGCAAAAATAGGTCGCTTCTGTTTTGGTTTGTAAAATTGCTCCATGGCGGAGGCATCATTTTCAACTGCGCGCGGTCGAAGGTCCATCTAGTTTTTCCTGAATCCTCTCTGTTTTCTTTTTTTTCTCAAAGGGGGGTTGGTTGAGGAAAAAGAAAAACTATTTTTTTTTTTAGTGCTGACTATCACCCCTGTATTTTCTCATATATCAGGGTCTAGAGACTTCAACAAATGTGGAACACCCGAAAAGATGCGCTGCTTCAACACATTGGCTACATGTGTACAGTTGACATCCATCTGTGACGGAAAACCAGACTGTGTTGATCAAAGCGACGAGATATATTGCAGTAGGTCACAAGCTCGATTAAATAAATATAATTTTAAAAGAAACTTTACCAAGAGTTGAACAAATGAATGAATCACTGAAGATGAATAGATAAGTGAAATAATTAATTTATCAATTACCGGTAACAGAGATAATTAAAGAATGATTGAAAATAAGTGAATTAATTAATAAATTGATAGATTTATGAGATAAAAAGCTAAGTTAAAAAACAAATTATTTAGAATAACGGTGAATATATTACTAAATATGTAAATGAGTAAATGATCAACTGAATAAACGCAAGTTTAAGAAAAAAGATCATAGATAATGAAATTAATAAATCAGTGATTGAATTGATAAAGGAATAAACGAAAAACTGAACAAATAAGAATATAAGACTGTATTATGTAAGAACATACTGTAAATGAATAAATCAATGATATTTCTGTTCTCTATATTTTGCTACAGAGGCAGCAACTTGTGGGAGTACATGCTTGTTTTGTTCAAATGTTGGTGCATCATGTGACTTGAACGAACCAATCAACAACCTTGGATCTTTGACGCTACCTTCAACAATACGATACTTGTAAATAAAGACCACATGGCTCTGATATTGTCTTTACACTTTATTCATTTATTCACTTACTTACCGGTATCTATCTATTCATTTATTATATGTTTGTATATTAATTTACCCATCCAATTCTTATTTAAAATACAGGAAAGGTACATTCAGAATCATTAATGCTTTAAAAGTATGCCTTGTAGTATACTAGATACAATGAAACAAATTAAATACAGGAAATACATGAACATATGCAAAGTATGCAGTATGGATACAAATTTGAATGTAATGCAGCAATTATCAAATTTGTTTTTAACCACACGTAACTTTCTGGACATTTACATCTTGCTGAAAAAGACATTTGTCAGGATGAGTGGAAATCCACTATTTCAGGAGTGATAGTCGGGATCACTTCGTATTGAAGTTGTATCCACTCCAAATTATCGTGGAATCTACTCTGAAGAAATGGTTTGGATCAAATTTTGAGAGTGGATTCCATTATTTTGAGCGTGAAGTTTTCAAAACAGAGATCCCTAATACTTTTAATAATACTCCTAATAATACTCCTGAAATAGTTGAAATCCACTCCTGTACAGTCAGAGAGGTGTAATTATGTGCTGAATATTAATATAGCTCCTATCTTGTTTGACATCGTGATAATTCGTGAAAGACATTATACATGTTATTACTCATCTTGTTATGTACTACATTATAGAGTTGATACTTTCTTATTCTTTACTCAGCATACCTCATATATTTGCCCATAGACTTAACAGATAGGATCAGAACGTATAGAGACGAGTAATACCAACAAATACCTTTTCGTTGGAAAAATGTGACACTTGTTAGACGAAAATTGTCCGCCAAGTGGGCGAGTAGGACAAAATCTACAAATGAGAAAATAGATTTGACTTTAATGTTTGCGTGCTTTATCATTAAAATTACATCTTCGGAAATCGTTAACCCTTTAGCAAAACACGTAGACCAGACAGATATACAAATTTTAGCTTCATGTTCGTGTTGATCACAATTCGAATACCTATTAGAAAAAGAAAAAAACGTTTATTAAAACAGGGTCATTCATGAGGGTAAGATGAAAGCACTCTATAAATATCGCTTTCACTATTGACCTTGGATATGCATTAACTCCCGTGGGCAGATTTATTTTGGGTGAAATGAATGGAAGAAGGCAGATTTCGTAAATTACGTAAAATGTGCTTTACGACTTTTACCAGATTTCTGTTTTTATATTCTATTTTATTTAATAGTATTTAAATGGTTTATCAAAAAAAAACATGACATGCAGGTCAAGGCTGGCAATTGTCTGTTTTATAAAGTAATCAGTATTTACCTTATAATAAAAACATAAAAAACAAAAGCAATATAACAAAAATAACAATGGTAACATCTCACAGCAATATTGTATAAGATTTATCAAAGATGTGGATGAGTAGTGTTGTGGTCGAGTGGATACGTCGCCGTACTGTCGATCACAAGGTCCGCGGTTCAAGTGCCGCCGCTGCACTAATGTCCTTTGGCCAAGACATTGATCTACATTTGCCACACTCCACCCAGGTGAAGTAAATGGGTACCTGGTAGGAATTTATTCCTTGAAACGCAGGGCGCGTAACAGCTGCACTGCTAAAGCCAGGGTAATTATGCTGCATTATTGTAGAGCGCTTAGAGACTTCTGTTAAAGTAAGTGTTTGATAGACACTATATTATTATAACAAAAATTTAGACAATGTCATTAGATATTCAAGGGTAAATTCAATCGGCATGTTCAGGAATATTAGGTTTATTGCACAAAGGTATCACTTTAGACAAACAATTTTAGTTGGGTAACTGAGGGAATAATTAAACAGATGATAACACATAAATGTGGAGAACCATCAACAATGGGTAATGAAAGAAATGAAATCCAATCGCAAAACAAAACCAAAACAATTTTCACGAACAAACAGTTTGCCGTTTATTAATCATTCATAACATTATCAATACATCATTATCAGTTTGGATTTACGTCGTCTGTATCGTACACATCATTCAACCACTCCTAGCATCTGTAAATCTCATTTGTATTTAAGCTGAATGTTGAATTTCATTCGAAGAAATACACTGTCGCTCATATAGTTGGAATATTTTTGTTTTACCCCAATTTATGGAATTATTTTTAAAATAATTTATTCCTAATAGATCTAGATAATAGTATACAATCTCAGATTTTATTGAATAATAATTTGCCAATGTGTGTTTTGCGTGACTGCTAAAGCATGTAGGACCTACGCCCTTACGTCATAAATGACAGTAATGAGGATTAATGCCCCACAAAAGGGCACTAATATAGCACATCGACACGGTTTTGATCCTGGGGCCTCACAGTTACGAGGCCATTGCTTTGTCACTGAAGGTATCACTTTAGACAAACAATTTTAGTTGGGTACGCAGCGGGGGCTAGGGTAGGGGCAGTTTCCACAAATAAATAAAAAACATAGAAAATGCAATAAATTTTCGTTGCAATAAAAAATTCGTTGAATTTTCCCCGGGTCCCCAACATAAACAAATCCTCTGTACGGCCATGCATTATGGCTCAAGGCATTGGCAAAAAAAAAAACCAACTATATGAACGACAGTATATCTCCTGTAAAATTTGTGCAGTATTATGAATATAACAGATTCTTATATTTTTGCCGCATTTTCTTATGATTTGCACTTTTTTGCAGGAAACTCACAAACTTCTCCGACTTACAGTATGGATTGCCCATTACTCAAGCCGAGTATCCTCTTTTGACAAGACTGTAAGTTTATAATGAACGCCTTCGTTACTCGCTGTTTTACACCTAGATTTTGAGTTTTACTTTATTATTTTTCGAGAGGACAAGGCACAAAAAACGCCATTATTTAATCAACCCCAAGCAGCTACCTAATAGTGATTAATTTGACATACTGATTCTTTGAACTACACAGAGTTTTTCTGTACCGATAGAACATAATACATGTACATGTACTCCCTTTGAATATACAGACATCATATTCAAGGAAAGCATTATTAATTTTGCGAGAGGACAAGGCACAAAAAACACCATTATTTAATCAACCCCAAACAGCTACCGAAGAGTGAATTGTTCTATTCTATTCATTCTTCTTAACAGACTTTTATCCGGGAATGGTATATCTGCCATCAGGCAACGTGTGTTCGAAAACATGACATCTTTACGAACATTGTGAGTATATCATTGTATAGACTTAAAACATTCTGTTGTAAAGTGTCTTTAAACTGTGATAATAAAGCTTTGTAAAGGTCTCGGTACTGAAGTAGAATAAAATGACATGAAAATGAAATTGTATATAATTCTGAATCAATATACCGGTAGTTTCTGTTTATCTTTCTCACAAGGTACAATATAAAACGATAAGTTACAATAAAAAAATTTAAAACTGAGAGGTAAAAAAGATAAACACAAAATATGTACAACAAAGTCATTTAGTTTGCTTGCTATGGTTGCAATTATTAACTGATTCGAAGTAAAGGCGATTAGCCCTTTCACAATAATATTGCACGGTTTGTGACGAAATAACCATAGCTAATTATTTTCACTTAAAGAGTTCCCCCTCCCCTTGAACCATAAATTATGCAGCGTGGCTTTATTAAACAAAAAGATCAGAGATAATAATTTCCATTGAAGAGCTTCTCATTCCCCCGAACCATCCATTAAGTCTAAATTTATTATGGAATGGCGTTACTAAAGCCGCTGGAATAAAGCCTGATATTGTAAATCAATTACTTTACTATTTTCATTTCTCTTGCGTGCAGAGACCTGTCAAGGAATAAGATAACCACTTTAGCTAGAGAATCTTTCCACGGCATGCCAAGACTTCAGAACTTGTAAGTGAGAATTAGTTATTAAAAACTAATGTCAATTTCAAAGCATTATTCTACATTGTATCACTCTCCAACGAGATGCAGTAAATGGGTACCCAGTAGGAATAGATTCCTTGACTAATGCTCAAGGGCCTTATCATGGTTGGTCGGCTGAAGTCGGGTCACCTTCAGGAATCACAATAATTATAGACACTGATTACACCCCCAAAATATTGTTATTATTACTTTCACTTTATTTACTCATTTATCTCTGAATATTTCACAGGTAAGCCTGCATTATGTTCACCAAAAGTTGGTCTTCCATGGGTCCCTGAAAATGCATCAAAACTATGTTATAAAGTTGAACAAGAGATGAAATGCATTCAAAGTACCATTGATACTGTAAATTGATGTTGCACATTATAGATGCATTGAATGATATTGTACAAGATCTATAACAGTAAAAGAACAATCAATATTATTAATAAAGCCAGAAATGATGAGCAAACAAAAAATAGTTATAAGTGTTTTTATGTGATTGTTGATTTTTTGTTAATACTGGTGTTATACAGGTATTTAGGTAATTTGGGATGTGCGGTCATAATTTTTAGAGGGCTTTAAGTCTTAACAATTCCTTATACCAAGAACCTTTTCTTTGAAAACGGATAACTTCTCGAGATTGTTCTGGTTACCAAAATTGGTCACCATTCAAATCAAGTTCAGATTTATTGCATTGTTCGTCATTTATCTGAATATATTAGGTATCTGCATAATAATATGTTGATATCTATCTAAAATGGTGCGTTTATTGGTCCGCCGGGGTTACGACGAAATTGTTAGTGAGAATTAGTTCTATTAATGTGGCACGATCATATTTAAGTTAGTCCTTTATTTTGCAAGAAGGAAAATGGTGAAAGCAGTTATAGATGTGTAATGTTGGTATAAATGTAATTTGATTGAATTAGATTCTTATGATTTAGTTTAATTCATAAAGATCTTTTTAACCAAATCAGTTGAACAATCTATTTTTAGAACATCATACTATATTTTTAGAAATATTCTTTTGAAGTACATATCAATTCGTAGTACATGTAAATTCCTTCTCGTCATTCTATGAGTTACCAGGACAATTGCAATTCGAATTTTGTTTTATCTTTGATTTTAAATTGCACAATGCCTTATAATTTCTCCTACCCAAAAATATTCTTTTTCTTTTTATCCTGATTTTAAAATGCTGCCTATTATATGCTTTAAATATCTGTGTAAAAAAACGCAATATCATAATTTTCGCTTCCTCTTTTCTGCTCATGTTTCACATCCATATCGTTACAAATTTATTTTGTATGGTGACGATAATCATCGGTAGACATTTTCTTTCATTCTCGATGGATTTATGTTGCCACCTGCGACCTATTCAACTCGAGGGAAAAAATGCACCTATGGAATGCGAAATGTTCCGCGAAGATTCAATGTACATATTCTTACTGCACACCCTACCGAAATCATCAGGCAAGGGATGGTACTAAGAAAGTAAATTGTCAAAGACCATTATAAATCATGCTTTAAACATTTATTTCATCATTTCTGGTCCAGAAACCTACCTACGGCGTAGCCATTCGAATACTGGATCCTTATTAAGCACAAGCTACATGTAGTCCTGTCTTTTTTATTTGAACATTTTTATCTTAACAATTCCATCGTTCATTATGATTTTAAGCCAGATTTAAAATTAGACAAAAACTCCCACCTAGCTTCTTCTCGGGAATGCAATCATGGTGGAAAATCACTCTAATGCACTCAGAGTAGTATTTGTGGGTATCGGATAGGAATGAATGCAAAACAAAAATTCCTGACATTTTTTTTTCTTTTCCAATCCAGGTTTCTCACCAGGAATGAGATCGGTGTGGTGCACAGGGATTATTTTAGCAACTTGAAAAATCTTGTGTGGTTGTAAGTAATTCTATAGTCTGTTAGGCGCCACGGATTTATTCAACTGGCATTCGGAATGCATGTAGAATGCATGTAGAATGTCCTATTCAGAATCTATTGTTCGTTAATCCACATTCCAGAATGTACCTAGAATGTAGCTAGAATGCGGTAATTAACGTCTTAATTGGCGCATTCTGGGTACATTCTGGAATGTCCCATGAATAGGCCATCCGAACAAAGGCGATGCTCCATGAATAGGCCATCCGAACAAAGGCGATATCGATCGGCAGCGACTACCTTCTTGATATTGCGTGCCGGAATAGTTTCGATATAAAATGAACCATAAGAATTGTTTGAAATCAACAGATATTTAATTGGTTTCGCTTCTGTCTCTCCCGCGATCGGTTGCATTTATGGACTTACTTTTATTTCTTTTCGACGGCTAACCGGTAACATCAGTGATATTTAATTGTTTTCGCTTGTAGCTCTCTCTCTCTCACCATTTATTTCTCAAGCGTCGGTGATATTGTATTTGATTTTCTTTCTTTTCTTCAGCTTATTAAAGATGGTGAAAAGAGTAGAAAAAGATTGAGAAAGAATGAAGACAGATTTATTATGACATTCCCGCCAGACCGCCACAAATATGTTCTGAGTCGGCGCTCTCAGAACAAAGGCGCGTTACAGTGTCAAATATACGCGGTGTTTTGAAACGTTGGTGTTGATTGAGATGATGCCTCATTGAAGATGGTAAAAAGAGTAGAAGAAAGATTGAGAAAGAATGAAGAAAATATTTTGCATGAAAATGCGGATGAATCTGAATGATCAAAATGAGAGGAAAAAAGAGGATGCAAGAGATGGTGGGTGTTGAAAGATCTGAGGACTAATGAAATGATACATTTAGATAAAAAGCGAGAGTGGATATTTATGGTTACCATCTTATTTTTAAACTTTTTTTATTGGCAGGGATGGGTGTCCGTTTTTTTTTTTTTTTTTTTGGCCAGGGAGGAAGCAGCCTTGCCCCCGCCCCCCACCCCCCCTCCATGCGTCTGCGCTGAAGAAAAGCACATGCGAATAATCTTATTTCCAAACCGAGACGCACATTATTTTGTTTGTGGTCTGTGCTTTTATGTTGCGTATAATTTGTTTGTTTAGCGCACATTATCCTACTTTACCCCCCACCCCCCCTTTTTTTTTTTTACATCACCTACTTTATCAAACCACTCTAATTTTTTAATTCCATCTCTTAGAAATAATGTTTTTTTTTTTTTTTTTTTTTTTATCTTTAATCTCTTAGAAATAATGTTTTTTTTTTTTTTTTTATTATTTTTTTATCTTACTTCATATTTCTTTACGAAATTTCATAAAAATTGTAGAGGGTGTGATTATTTATTCCAAAACAAATAAAGAGAAGGTCATATATAGATCAGTAGAGAGTGGCGGGGGGGGGGGAGATGAAAATTAAGTGAGAGGGGAATTGCAGAGAACGAGGGAAAGAAAGAGAATGCAAGAGATGGTGAAATCTAATTGTAGTCTTTATTATATATATTAGAAGTAAAAAGATTTCTTATTTCTTATTTCCAATCTAACTGTATTCTCTAAAAATTGAACGATGTTATCTCACGCCACATGGCATGTGGACAACAACATGACATGTGCGCAACAACGACATACATATAATGACATATTTATTATGGCATTCCCGCCACAAATATGTCGGCGCTCTCAAAACAAAGGCGCGTAACAATGTCAAATATACGCGTGTTTTAAAGTTTGGTGTTGATTGACATGACGCCTCATTTTAGATAACAAGGAGACAGTGTTGATTCGAGATAGAGATGGATTTATTATTATCGAGAGAGAGAGAGATTACAGGTGTAAATTGGCCGTATGCCTATCACAATCCTAAAATGTTGGATTATTTTGTAATACACAAATGTTTTTGTCATCGGAAATAATTGCTCCTCACCATGGTATTTTACCAGTCGCAACAAGGACATTCAAATAATGACAGATTTATTATGACATTCCCGCCACATGTCGGCGACCTCAGAACGGAGGCGACGTAACAATCATAAATATCGCGGTCTGTTGGAACTTGGGTGTTGATTACAACATTTCCAAGATACAGTCATCAATCCAACTTTCTACTTCATTCGTGCCTTTTCATCGTATCCACCAAAAGATCAATAGACATATCAGAATCTCGATATTTAATTGCTTTCGCTTCTCTCTCTCTCTCTCTCATCACTGCCCCTATATCGTTATCCTTGTTATAACTCTCGGTCTCATTGATTGTGACATTACTAAAACAAAAAAGATTGAAACGCCAATGACAATACCAAGATATTTTGTTTCTTCAATTGGGAGACAACGTGTTTTCGCTGTTATCAACTTCAGAAAATCAGAAGTTGGGAGAACGAATGTTATACCTTGTTTAAAAGATGAATACAAATAGCTCTTACTCCTTCTAAAAGTGGCTCCACGCTGTTTATATAAAATTATACTTATTCATATTCCAACACTATGTCGGCAGAAAATTGGAAAGACAAACAATTTATTTTATATAAATGTAATCTTTTTCGAGCAGGAAAATACTTGTATTAGAACTCGTTCGTAGCGTCAAAATTCATTTTACCGGTTAAGAAATAAAGCGGCCGCAACTTTTTTGGGAGAACGAATGTTATACCTTGTTTAAAAGATGAATACAAATAGCTCTTACTCCTTCTAAAAGTGGCTCCGCGCTGTTTATATAAAATTATACTTATTCATATTCCAACACTATGTCGGCAGAAAATTGGAAAGACAAACAATTTATTTTATATAAATGTAATTTTTTTCGAGCAGGAAAATACTTGTATTAGAACTCGTTCGTAGCGTCAAAATTCATTTTACCGGTTAAGAAATAGAGCGGCCGCAACTTTTTTATGGGAAAATAGAAACGTAATACCAAGATATTTTGTTTCTTCAATTAGGAGACAACGTGTTTACGCTGTTATCAACTTCAGAATATCAGAAGTTGGTAGAACGAAAAAGTTATACCTTGTTTAAAAGATGAATACAAATAGCTCTTACTCCTTCTAAAAGTGGCTCCGCGCTGTTTATATAAAATTATACTTATTCATATTACAACACTATGTCGGCAGAAATTTGACAAGGAAAACAATTTATTTTATATAAATGCTATCTTTTTCGAGCAGGAAAATACTTGTATTAGAACTCGTTCGTAGCGTCAAAATTCATTTTACCGGTTAAGAAATAAAGCGGCCGCAACTTTTTTATGGGAAAATAGAAACGTAATACCAAGATATTTTGTTTCAGAAGTTGGGAGAACGAATGTTATACCTTGTTTAAAAGATGAATAAAAATAGCTCTTACTCCTTCTAAAAGTGGCTCCGCGCTGTTTATATAAAATTATACTTATTCATATTACAACACTGTCGGCAGAAATTTGACAAGGCAAACAATTTATTTTATATAAATGCAATCTTTTTTCGAGCAGGAAAATACTTGTATTAAAACCAGCTCGTAGCGTCAAAATTCATTTTAACGGTTAAGAAATAAAGCGATCGTAACTTTTTTTTTATTGGGAAATGGAAACGTAATTCCAAGATATTTTTCCCTTCAATTAGGAGACAACGTGTTTTCGCTGTTATCAACTTCAGAAAATCAGAAGATGAGAGAACGAATGTTATACCCTGTTTAAAAAGATAATTAGAAATAGTTCTTACTCCTTCTAAAAGTGAGCCGCGCTGTCGAACCTTATGAGGTATAGTCGCATTTGAAATCACGCATCTCTGATTAATCGCCAGCGTCTCGGGCATGCTTTTTCATCGCCCAATTCTCAAAAGTCGATCGATTTGCGCCTTTGTCTAGAGAACAAAGGGGCATTCCAGAATGCATTCCAGAATTCGTACAGAATGTGCGCATTCTGGAATGCCCCTTTGTTCTCTAGACAATAGGCACAGGTCGCATCGATTTTTTGGGAATGTGGCTAGAATGTGCGCATTCTGGATACATTCCAGAAAGATTACAAGGGCATTCTGAATGCATTCCGAATGCAAGTTGAATAAATCCGTGGCGCCTTATTTACATCAATAAATCAACGTATCTACCTATTCTACTTTGCTATTGTTGCACCTCAACATTGCATAACCGAAACTTAAAACACATCGCCAAATTGCTCATACCCCCCCGCCCAAAGGCGCCCTCCGTGACCCTTGCGTCCGAGCGCCGCCAACGTAACCTCTTCCTCTTATCTCTTCGCATCCGAACGGATAAGTTACACTAAAAATCGCTCCCAAAAGTTGAAGAGTTTTTCCTCTTTTAGTCACTTTTTGGTTCGCATTTTCGCCTTTTTATAATATTCTCTACGATTTCCTGTTCGTTAGAGAGTAGTTTCACTCCGTGAATTTATTTATTTATCAGTATTCTAGAACGTTTTCTTGCCGACTACTGTTACGTTTCCGCTTTCGTGTTTGCCTGTCCTCACTCCTCCGAGGCCTCGGGTGCGTGCGGGGGTAGTCGGTGGTGTGTTTTAGTCACTGGTAGTTTATTTAATTCTTGTTGATAATTGCTCGTACCCTTTTGTTTAATTTTCTTTCCCGCAGGTTATAATATGTCTCGCAGTTCTTATTTTCTCTTAGCAGGTTTCACGAAGAAGAAATCAAGTTCTGTCGCGAGAAAGAAGACGAAGGATTCTATTAATAAGTCTTCGTTAGTTACGCCCCTCGGGAGCGGTGGTGACACCGCAAACCCCGGGGATGCGAACGTCAGTGGACGTTTATGCGGGCAAGGGAAGCCCAGGAGAATGGTTGAGCAAGGCGATACGTCGCCCCTCAATACGGTTCCCGGAAACCCAGAGGTTCTTACCCTGGGTGGAACGGGCCTTAGTTCTGCACCGCCAACAATTGTTCCGTCGGTTCTTTTGTTTGGTCGGTGCACAAATCCATTGACGGGTACGAAGACGAAGGATTCTGGTAATAAGTCTTCGTTAGTTACGCCCCTCGGGAGCGGTGGTGACACCGCAAACCCCGGGGATGCGAACGTCAGCGGACGTTTATGCGGGCAAGGGAAGCCCAGGAGAATGGTTGAGCAAGGCGATACGTCGCCCCTCAATACGGTTCCCGGAAACCCAGAGGTTCTTACCCTGGGTGGAACGGGCCTTAGTTCTGCACCGCCAACAATTGTTCCGTCGGTTCTTTTGTTTGGTCGGTGCACAAATCCATCGACGGATATTCGGGTTGCTTCTGTGGATCCGGACTTGAACCGGTCACCGTTCGGTTCTTCTGTCCCTTTGTCGGATTTGTCGGTTCCGGATTTCGGTCCGGATACCCGTGCATCCGAGTCGGATCCTGGGGCTTCAACTAACCGCGCCTCTCCGTAGGTGCGTGTTCCGTTTTCCCGATTCGGTTTGCGGGGAGCTCCTACCGTCGGGCCTTTATCGGATAACCGTCCCGTTTCTTCGGCCTTTTCCGTTACCGCTACGTCTCGTAAGAGGCGGGGTTCCCGGGACGCGGTGGCCGGTTCTTCCTCGGATTTTGTTTATCCTTCGAAGAATCCGCGCTCTGATTTTATGGCGCCGTTTGCGGCTCCTCGGGGTCCGCCTTTGGTGGCTACTCTCCCTCCGTCGGTGCCTCCACCCCCGCCGGAATTTTCGGATTGGATGCGGGCTTTTGCTGACGCTTTTCGATCTTCGGTGCCCGAGTCGGCTCCTCCGGTTCGTCCTACTTCACTTTCGGATCCGATCGCGGTTGATTTATTTTCGGAGTTTTCCGAAGATGCATCGATCTCGCCTGAGCAGTCGCCGGTGCGGGTTTCGAGTTGTCGTATTCAGCCGAGGTCCTCTCTTTTTTTTTTTTTGCTTCTCCGCCTCACGCTTCGTTGGGCGCTCCGAGAGGCGGGGATCGTCCCTGTTTATCTGGTCAAGATAGGGGGGGCTCGGTTGATCGTTGGGACACTGGTTCCATCGCTCAGTCGTCTGGTTCAGTTGCGGGGGATGATGCGTCTACTTCCGTTTGTGTCTCTGGCGCGGATTCGTTAGCCTTGTTTCACAAATATGTGCCCGATTCTTGTGTCGTCCCGGAGTTATCGGCGGGGCTTCCTGTCTTCTAAATCGGACTCTTCAGCGTTTCAGGGACTGTTTCTTCCTGATCTACACAAAGAAGAATTTGTGAATGCCGCAGAAGACTTGTCGTCATCGACGGGATTTCTTAAGCGGCAGGTGGACAAGTACGCTTTCGTTCCTCAGGATGCGGATTTGTATTTGTGTCCTAAACGGGTTTCTCCCAAACTTGTGGCGGTGGCCAGTCGTTTGGGGAAGAAGTTTGGGACTCGTGGTCCTTTTGATAAAAGTGACAATTTGTTGTTTGATCTTTTCTCACGGCTTGCGGTGACTTCGCATTCCATCGAGAAGTATCGTCGGGAGGCTGTGCTCACTTATTTGGGCATTCGACCGCATCAAATTCCAGGACTGCTTCCGCAGATTCCAGTGGCCAGCCCCCGCCTTTGTGGAGATAGTTTCACTACTCTACTGCAAGCCGAGATTGATGGTGAGAAGCAGGCTCGAGACCTGTCCGTTGCTTTTCGCGATGTCCAAGAACCGGTTCCTTCCTCCAGACCTCGTAAGAAAAGTTTGAAGATTTCGGGTTCTTTTCGTAAGAACGTCGGCCAGTCTAAGGGCCGCCCTCAGGACTGGTACCCGGCCGAGGAGGAATACCAGGTTCGTGGTCGTCCTTCGTCTCGAGTTTCTTCTTACCGTGATTCTTCTATCTTCCCGGACTCCCTTTCGTGGTGGTGGGAAGTCATTCTCCAGATGATGGCTTCCCCCGAGTGCTTGGGTCTTAGGTCGGCGGGCGGCTCCGGAGATTTCTCCCGGCGTGGGAGAAGATCACCAGCGACGCATTTGTTCTGTCGGTGGTACGAGAAGGGTTCTTCATAGATTTTGTGGAACCTCTTCCGAATGGCGTCCTCCGGAGCCGCTCTCCGATCATGTCCCCTCTTTTTCAGAGTCACTTTTCCTCCGATTTCGTGTCTCTGTTAGAGAAGGGGGCAATAGAGGAAGTAGACGATCGCCCGTGTCTTTGTTTGTCGCCGGTGTTCGTAATGCCCAAGTGCTCGGGTTCTTTAAGAATGATTCTCAACATGAAGCGGTTTATCCTTCATTTGGGAAAGGTTCATTTCCGAATGGATCATCTGGCAACCATCCTTTCTTCATTGAATCCCGCAGACGTCGCGGTTTCTTTGGATCTTCGCGACGCTTATTTTCATGTGCCGATACATCCGCGGTCGCGGGATCTTGTGGGGTTTTTGCCTTCCTGGGCAAATTCTACCGTTACAGAGCGCTCCTGTTCGGTTTGCGCCCTGCTCCTCGGATTTTCACGAGAGTCGTGGCGTCAGTCATGCTGTTGGATCATATGCAGATTCTGATCAGCACGACTCAAGATCTCGGATTTCTCATAATTTGGGAGAAATCGGAATTCGTTCCGGCTCGCACGCCGTCTTACCTAGGTGCTCAGCTGGACATTCGTCATCAGCTGGCTCGTCCCAGGCTCGACAGGGTCGAGACGATAGTCAGGACTGCTCGGTCTCTGAGATGTGCACGTCGGGTGAAAGCCGAGTGTTGGCTTCAGTGGCTAGGGTTTCTCTCCAGTCTAGTCGGCATGCTTCCAGATTGTCGACTATTGATGAGTCCCTTCCAACTCTTTCTGTTGGAGTTTTATCAGCCGAGCGTGAGTTCTTTTATTGTCGTGGATCCCCCTGTTGTCCAGAGTCAAGGGTCTTCTAGGTCCTTGGCTTCGTCGTTCCTTCTTCCTTCAGGGCAAACGCTGCCGAGTTCCTCTCCCTTCTGTGACCGTCACCACGGACGCGTCGCTGTTGGTTTGGGGAGGTCATTGCCAGGGGTCAATGATTTCAGGAGACTGGAGTCATCTGGACTTTCTGCTCCACATCAATGTGTTGGGACTCATGGGAGTGTTTGCTTCGCTTCGTCACTTCCGTGCTCGTCTGGTGGGTCGTTCGGTTCTGTTTCTTACGGACAACGTATCGGTGATGGCGTACATCAACAGACAGGGAGGCACTCATTCTGTGGCTCTGAACGAGTTGGCCTCTCAACTCTGGGCGTGGTGCAAGGGGGCGAGGGTGTTCCCGTTTGCATCACATATCCCGGGCGAAGAGAATATCTTAGCGGACTTTCTCTCCAGAGGCAAGTGCCTTCCCTCAGAGTGGACTCTGCCTCCGACTGTCTTCAGGCAACTGGGGAGAGTGTTCGGTGTTCTCGACATCGATCTCTTCGCAACTTCGCTCAACCATCGTTTTCCTCGATATTCTCGAGAGTCCGGGAACCAGGAGCTTTTGCTCTGGACGCTTTTGCGATCCCGTGGAGGGATGGAGGGCTTACGCCTTTCCCCCGTTCGCGTTGTTTCCCCATGTGCTCTGGAAGATCAGGGAAGATCAAGCGATGATGATTCTCAAAGCTCCTTGGTGGCCGGCGAGGTCGTGGTTTCAGGACCTCCTGACCCTCCTGGTGGGGGCTCCGTGGTCGTTGCCGTGTCATCCGGATCTGGTGTCGCAACCTCTGTCTGGTATTCTACACCAGCGGCCGGTAATCCTCCGTCTGACCGCTTGGCGGTTATCGGGAAGAGGGCTCGTTCGTCAGGTTTCTCCGAACGTGCTGCACAATTTCTAGTCCAGAGTAGACGAGAGTCGACCTGGACGGTTTACAACTCCTGGTTGGATGCTTTTCACACTTGGTGTGAGGAGGTGGGCGTCGCCCCTAGAGAGGCGTCTTTACCTTCTATTGCTGACTTTCTGATCTCTTTGTATGACAAGGGGAGAGCTCTGTCAACGATTTGTGGCTATCGGTCTGCTATCTTCGGTTTCTTCTGCTCCTCAGCTAGCGGCTCTTTTGAAGTCTTTCTTCCTTAAGAGACCCTTCTTCAGACCTCTGACGCCAGTGTGGAGTTTACCCAAGGTTTTGGCACTCCCTTCGAACCGCTGTGTTCTGCGACGCTTCTGCTTACTACGGTCAAGACGGTTTTTCTCGTGGTAATCACTTCTGGTCAGCGTAGGAGCTCACTTCATACCCTTTCAGCTGCCCCTGGGCATATCCGCTGGGAAGGACGTGGGGTTCGTTTGATTCCCAAGGCTTCTTTTATTGCTTAGAATCAGTCTGACACGTCGGGTTCAGTGGAAGTGGTGCTTCATCCCTTGTCGGATTTTTCTTCGGTCTTCAGGGACGGACTGTGGTGTCCCGTTCGCGCCCTCAAATGGTATCTTTACAAGACGAAGCCTTTTCGCAAGTCGGATCAGCTCTTTCTGGTTTCTCGAGAGCCACTTTCGGCGGCATCTCGGGATACGATCTCCAGGTGGTTAGTCTTGGCTATCAAGGCTGCGGGCCCTGAGGCCTTGACGCCTGGCAGGGCTCCTCGTGCCCATGATACTCACAGTGTCAGTACGTCTTGGACTCTTTTCATCGGAGTTTCAGTTCAAGATATCTGTAAAGCAGCTTTTTGGAAGTCTCCAAGTTCTTTTTCTGCTTTTTACCTCAAAGATGTGCCCGCGGGCGAACGAGCCTTTGTGGTCGCTTCTCTGAAGGCGGCTTCGTCGTCTATTTCTCATTGAATTGATAAGTTTGCTTGGTTTTTACCACCCGGCATTAATCTGTGCTGGTCTTTAGCAAAGTAGAATAGGTAGATACGTTGATTTATTGATGTAAATCATGAAAATCAGTATTGATGTTATTATTTACGATATAAATCTACGTATCTACCTATTTTCCCTCCCTCCATCCCCAGCGCCTTTACCAAGGTGTATCCTAGGGAACTCGTGATAAGAGGAAGAGGTTACGTTGGCGGCGCTCGGACGCAAGGGTCACGGAGGGCGCCTTTGGGCGGGGGGGTATGAGCAATTTGGCGATGTGTTTTAAGTTTCGGTTATGCAATGTTGAGGTGCAACAATAGCAAAGTAGAATAGGTAGATACGTAGATTTATATCGTAAATAATAAAATCAATACTGATTTTCATGATTTTGTTCATTTCATTTATCTCATTGCCTCTTTGTTTGATCATTTTATTTTCAGTACTTCTTCTACCGGTACTTAATATATAGCAAAGAAGTGACAAATACAATAATTTTTACATCCCGATGCACACGATGAGTTGAATTACTGGCGCATGCACAATACTTGCCTTTGTAGTCTCGCCTTAGGTAATGGCGTAATCAAATCGACGCCTCGTGTGCAAGAGGCAACACTTTCAGTTAATTAGCGCATTTTTATGCTATATGAAATGAAGCATTAGCTTTATTAAGGTGTACATTGCTCAAAGGGATGAATGGTGAATCTATCCTACTGTAATTGTTTGCACTTTTTTCTTGGTTATTTTATTTATTATTTATTATTTATTCGGCAATTCACAAAAAATATAACAATGTAAATATAGGTAAACTAACATTAATAATAATAATAACATTATTTACAAATGCACAATTTTCTTGGAGGTCCTCTGAGTGCATCAGTTGGCTGCCGGGGAAGAGGAAAGCAAACTAAATCACTGTGACCGTAATGGTCCCTCTTCCCGACCAACTGGTGCACCCAGAAGACCTGCAAAATATAGCATGAAGGTAATTAAAATGTATTTGTAAAACATTTCATAAACAAACCAGCTAACAAAAACAAAGCACAAGGAGGAATTCAAATTAATATGTATGATGACACTAGGTCATGACACGATACCGAGCATTAACATGAGGAATTAAGTCTGGCTTAAAAACGATTGCATAAAATATGTAGTAGGTAAACTGAAACCATGAAGTATAAAACTGAGCAAAGAATAAAATGTGAGAGCATGTAGTCAGCGCACTGACAAAAATGTCTAAAATCATACAAATTAATCGGTATATAAAGTTACGAAAACATGGTAAAGGAAGTGAATAGTTACATATGCTTAGTGGGCTTCAGGTGAGTAAGGAAACTAGGAGAACTAATACATTAAAGAATCAGTACTTCATATTATATATTATATTATGCAAACAATTTATAAAGAAGCTGCGTTTGAAATGTCCAGAAGTATTTAAATAATGGAAGAAAAAAGAAAGACAAAAGACTCTAAAGACATAACAATGATAAAATCAAGATAGCAGTTTCGGTTCAAGAATTTTATAAAGAAGTAGACGAATGAATGATTACAAAATATACCGTAATTATTACATTAATCTCTCGTAAATTAAATTAAACAAAGACTTCAAGAGAAAAAGTTAATCAAAGAAGATATGTCTTTTCAGCCTGTGTTGCCAGGTCTGAAACTTAGAAAGTACAAAGTCAACACGCAAGTCCCGGGGTAGTTCGTCCCACAGTCTAGGAAACACGTACATAGCGGAGTCACTTAAGCGTTTAGTACGAGCCATCAGGTGATGGAACCTGATATCTTCTTGTCTTCTTTGTATGACTTTGATTTTTGAAGAGATATCACTGCTCTCGACAATGTTGTAGAGAGCTTTTGCAACGAAGTTGATGAGTAAGTATTTCCTACGGGATTCTAGGGAGACCCAATTCAGGAGTCTTAGACGCTCGGGATACGGCATCTGCTGCCTGCGCTGTTTCAGGATGATACGCGTTGCTCTCCTTTGAATACTCTCAAGTCTGTCACAGAGATTCCTATTGGTGGGGTTCTTGTATGTGCATTTCTTATACATGTGTTTTCATGACAATATTTATTTTCCTTTGCATCATGTAAGTTTATTTGCTGTATTTGGTGGATTTGTAAGTGTAGTGGCAATGGTTTCACTTTTATCAGTTTATATCACATTGAATTACATGTATTTTGCTTTACATTACTATATTTTATATCTCAATATATATACCGGTATATATATTTCCAGTTATTTTCTCAAGCATCATGATGTATTTCTATTATCTTTACGACTGTTATGACAATTAAAGAAGGATGATAATGATAAATGATAATTTCTTATATGCTTTACAGTACACCAACTCCGGGAGGAAATAATTGTGTTTTTTTTGCACAGAACAAATAATTTGGCAACTTGAAATTTACCTACCTATATCTGCTCTAGATATATATAGTTTTGAAAGTGACATTTAAAGAATGAATGCATTGATAATTGAAATAGAAGTTTAATTATGTCTGTATTTCTTTGCTTTTTGAATACGTTTTGTAAATGCACGTTTTCTCGAACTTCCAGTGATATAGTTCCCCGATATTCTTCCAAGATATTTTTGTATTCAGTTTTCTCTAAAGATTTTATTCCTCTTTAACTGTATATCTTTCTAATTGAATAATATCATATGATGATACATATCAAAATGATTTTGATTTACAGAGACCTCGGTTATAATAAGTTAGAATCAATAAGTTCGGGAACATTCCAGGATCTGGGAAACATAACGGACCTGTAAGTGTTTCTCGATATGAACAAGTTTTATTCTAATATATTTCACGTTGTCTTAAAATGTCTTTATTAAGAAGCAAACTTTATGTGCATTATCTATTTTAAAAAAATTTAAAGATAAAAATCATCATTATAAGTTTATTTATATTTATGTTATAATTTGAGTTTCAAAAAACGTTTTTCATAAATCAAATCAATTTCAAGTCGTTTACTAAAGTTCCAAAGTTTAACAAAAATCTAAATCACTTTCTTCCAAAAACATACTTTCCAAGACAAAAAATCTTGTGTAATTGTTCAAAATGCTTTTATAAGTTAAAGGTTAATGATAAGCGCGGATCCCTCTTCTTGTAGCCACTCAATAAACTGACTGAGGGAAAGTGATATTAAAGTTCAGTTATCTTTTTAACTCAATAAGTTGTTTAGTTAATGAATCCACTCATTTATAATGTAACTTACAATCTCTTCTTCCTCTAGACTGTCACACCTCTACCTCTATATCGTTGTTTCTTTTTCTCTCTTTTGTTTCTTGTCTCTCCCTCCCTCCCTCCTCTTCCTCTATCGTTATGTTTCTTCCCTTCATAATAATTGACTCTGATAAAGATTTGTAAGATATTTTGTTTTTGTGATTTTACTTTGCCAACTCAATGCAATTCAGTCCTTGTGCTGTCATGTTTTTTCTTATGAATACCATTTCAGTTTAATTCATTGCAACTTCCATTTCTGCCATTTCTATTCTTTATGTATATTTAATTATTTTTAAAGGATACTTCGGCATAACTTTATCAACATGATTGAGACTGGGGCATTCAGTGGACTCGACAAAATCACCGGCATGTAAGTCATTTGAATCTTACCCGCATTTGTTCCATCTTTCTTCCAAAATCAAAATGAAAATGTCAGTCGTAAAATCAACGACAACATTTTATCGCACATTTTTAAGGGACGTCTCCTACATAATTGATAATGCCCTTCGTCGTTTGTATGATTACGTTCATAATAATTATGTTCATGATGATTAACTTCACCTGCTCAGGAAAGGTCATAACATTTCATGAGACACTTTTTTCCCCGATATATAAATGTATATACAATATCAATGAATATAATAAAAACTTATCTTTTTATGTATGTTTGTAGATTGTAAAATATTCAATCATTTTAATTCACTATTCATTCAATGATACATGAATATTCACTATACACCTACCATAATCATTTTGTTTGTTTTACTTCATTTAATTCTTTTTAGCTGACTGATGTTGATACATGGTATAAGCAGTCTCGTTTTTTCTTAATGGCAGATCTTTTACGGACAACAAGCTAACCGAACTCCGTAAAGGAATGCTCGATGGACTTTCTAGTGTGGAATGGATGTAAGTTTAATTTATCTTTTTAGAATCTCAAGCTCATGGCAAATTCCCCCCCCCCCCCCAATATATATGAGTTTTACCATCTCTTCCTTTATCTCTAATGAACTTCAGACTTTTTTCTTCAACCTTGAAAGCAATCAGTTTACGTGGTATGCATTTATATTAGGTAGAGCACCCCCAAAATATGAATAGATCACACATGTTCAAATTTGATTTTAAATAAAAGATTTCGTTGAATGCTTTATTTTGCTACTAAAATTTTCAAAATCGGGTAGGCAGTTCTTGAGAAAAAATCAAAAACAAATATTGATTACTCACCGGAAAAACCTGCCATACAATGGACAAATAAGGTAAAAAATTACATTTTTCCAATTTTACGTGACTTTTTAAAAAAGAAAATAGATTGCAAAGCCAATTTGTTTGTATTTTCTGAGTGAAGTCAGAATCAATTACCATACTTGTTGTGTTTTAAAGAGAAGGTTGAGTTCTGGGAAGAGGTGAAAAATAATTTGTGAGCGTTATCATTGGTATTATGAAAATGTGGAAGAACATCAGATAAACCATGTTCCCTGAAAAGCATGGCTCTTCAAATGCTTTCACATTCTAAATATGGCATGTAATATCGTAAAAATCGGGACAGATTTTTTTTCACCACGTGTTCGTGTAGTCCCATATACATCTTTCTGTGTACAGTGCTTGTAACTTTACCAAGATTTGACCAAAATTCTTATCATTTCGATGATTCCAGAACCTTGCAATACACACAAATATATGCTAGATGATCAACCTTTTCTGATCGATTCCACACGGTTCATTATGCAATCGCATGACCAGAGCTCAACTTCATCTTTAAGACACAGAGTTGTCAAAAATGCAAATTTGTTCAAATTTAAACATCGATCTGCAGGTGCAGAAATATCCAAAATATTCAATTCAATTCAATTTTATTTCCACTTTAAAAACAATTTACAAATCAATAACATATACATATGAATAATAGTGGCGGGGTCATGAAAAGAACTAAATTGACTTATTGAAAATGACCCCTTAACAAGTATAAATTATACATAACATATTACACATTGTAAGAAATATCAGAGGATATGCTACAGGAGGCTGTTGCAGGTGTCATGGAAAGATAAAAAGACAAATGTGTGGGTCCTGGAAAAGATTGGAACAGACTTGACCATCAGAAGGGGAATCATGGAAAGAAAACTTCGGAGATCTGAAGGTGTTGAAAAGCAAATACTGCAAGGAGCAGTCGAAGGAAAACGGGGTAGAGGCCGTCCACCAATATCTTGGACTGATGATATCAAGAAAGTGTCTGGACAAGGAATGAAAGGTACAACACAAATGGCAGGTGAAAGAGTTGCATGGCGTGCTCTCGTGAAGACCACAGCAGCGCTTTACAGCGCCACCTGAAGTTGATGATGATGAAGAAATATCAAAAATTATAACGTGAAAAACATAACAAAAACATCAAAATTTAAATTTAAAAATATTGATAAGAAGAAAAGATAGGTAACATAAAAAAAATATAATTTATGAGTTCAGGAGGTGTTGTTTAACTAATCTTTTGAATTGTTTTACGGTCTTACTATTCTTGAGATTAATTGGGAGGTTATTCCAAATAATTGATCCATTGTAATAAATTGAATTCTGAGTTGTTGATATGCAGTTTAAAGGGAGGTGGATATTTTGAGCATTTCTAGTATTGTAATTATGAATGGAACAATTCTACTACTACTAGGTCGAGCGTACTCGCACTGATTTGACAAGCTTAATCCATTCAGTTCTATTCTCCATGATCTTTGGGAGCTCCTGCCTTGGTAGACAGGTGTCCTTTTCTAACTGGTCAATGTAAGTCATTGCTGGGCGCCCTCTGGTGCGTTTGCCCCTTGAGGGCTCCCAGAAGAGCATTTATGAAATGATTTCACTCTTGCTCCTTCAGCAGTGCCCACTGAAACGGAGGCGGCGGTCTTTCAGTCTGGCTGAGATCGGTGTAATGTCCCTATACATTTCTATATTGGTCATATGGTCCCTCCAGTTGATATTTAGTGTTGCTCTCAAGAGTCTTGTATAGCAACCATCCAGTTGTTTTTCCAGGCTACTCGTCAAAGTCCAGGCTTCTGATCCATAGAGCATGCAGTACAGTTTCCACTGAAGCCCTAAAGAAACAGACTTTCAGTTTTCTACCAAGGTTTGATTTCCAGATGGCTGTCAGCCTGTTCAAAGCTGTCCAGGCTTTTGCCTTTCGGATATTCAGATCTTGTTTTGACTGATCAACCCACGAGCCAAGGTACTGAAAGTTTTGGACCTGCTTCAACTTTGTCCTGTCAGCAGTACAAATCTCGCCTTCACGAAGGTTGTACAACATGAATTCTGTCTTAGTACTGTTTACTTGTAGACCGACTTGGCTTGCTGCAGACTCTACTTGTTCTAGGAGCTCCTGTGCCTTTTCCAGATTGTCTGAAATTAGTGCAATATCATCAACAAAGTCGGTATCTGTGATCATTACAGCAGGATATCTGCTACTTTTCCTTTCCTGTAGGGTGCAGCTTAGATCCTCAAACCCTTCAGTAGCCATTCTTAGAGCATAATCCAATGATATGATGAATAGGTATGGTGCTAAGGTATCTCCTTGAAGCACTCCTGCTAAGATGGTAAAGGAGTCAGTCTCTCCATCTGGTGAACGTACTTGAGCTGTGGTATCTTTGTACATCACCCCTACTGCTGTAACTATTATGTGTGGTATTCCGTAGGCTATTAAGATCTCTAACATCTTCTTTCTATTGATTGAATCAAAAGCCTTCTTCAAATCCATGAACATAAGCACTGCTGTCAGATGCTTTGCTTTAATACCTTCCACCAGTCTTCGCAAAGTTAGAATTTGCGCTACTACAGATCTTCCTGGACGGAATCCATTCTGGTTCTTGCGGAGAAGGGGTTCCAGGTGAGGACGGATTCTATTCAAAAGCATTTTGTTGCAAACTTTTGCAGCTACTGGGGTCAGTGCTATCCCACGGTAGTTTTGAGGGGTAATGAGGTCTCTTTTGGGGGGTACGGGGATTATTATGCTCCTAGACCACAAGTCTAGTTTCTCGCCATGGATAAATGTTCTGACATACTCCCAAAAGCTGCTGGTCAAGGGCACCAGACTTCCATACCTCTGCTGGGATTCCATCCACACCTGGGCATTTATTATTGGAGAGGTAGGTAACTGCCACTTTGATTGTTTTGATTAGAAGTGTCTTTTGGACCATCTTCCTTACTGGGTTGTTGTGATCCGGTGGAGGTTGACCAAGAAGATTAGAAAAGTGATCTTTCCACTGGTTTAGTCTCTCTTGGGGTGTTTTACCTCTAAGCTGATCTACTGGGGTCGAGGCTTTTCCAGTGATCTCTTTTACAATATCCCATACTTTCCAAGTCTGCTGTTGGACTGATGTTGGACTGCACCAATCTCGATCTCAGTGCTTTTTTGAGCTATGTAATTTGAATGGAACAATTCAAAGTATAATAATCATCATAAATCCTAGGAATAAGTTTATTAGACAGATGAAACATGACATTTGCAGTATTTAAGGTTAACAAATCATGGATAGGTAGGATTCACAATTTTCTGAATAATGGTAGAGTGTTAGACAGATAAAAGGAGCGTGTAATAAGGCGAATCCCACGTTTCTATAATTTATAAATTCGTTCAATATTTCTTTTAGATAATAATATTACAATAATTTAAATGGGAAAAAATGGGGGCGCATGATATAACATTTTTAAAACAGTCTGAAGTAAGAAATTAAATCTGAATAAAACACCAATATTTTTAGATAAAGTGTTACAAAGATGATTTATATGGTGGTTCCAAGATAGTTTTTCATTTATAATTACTTCTAAAAATGTTGCACTTGACACCCGAGTTATCTTTTTATTTGAATAGAACAAATTAAAATCCATTGGAAATTTGGTTTTAGTTCCAAACATAATATAATTAGTTTTATTAGTATTTAATATTAACTCATTGGATTTTATGCACTTACTTAAATCTAATACTGCTGTAGTTGTAGTGTGTCCCCGTCTAAATCCAAATTGGTTGTCAATACAAAATATTATAACCCTCAATAAAATGTATAAGTCTATTATAAATACATTTTTCTAAAATTTTTGAAAATATTGTTAGGACTGAGATTGGTCTATAATTGTTAATATCTTTACGATCACCTTTTTTAAAAATTGGAGTTACTCTGGCAATTTTCATCTTTAATGGAAAGATGCCATTTGATATACATTTATTAATTATAATACTTAGTGGTTCACTTATTAGATGAATAGTATATTTCGCTACTGTTATATTAATGTTATCAATACCTACACTTGAATTATTTTTCATATTATCCACTATGGTTATTATTTCATGTTTAGTTAAAGGCTTGAGAAAAACTGATTATATATTTGGATGTTTAAGATAATCAGAGAAGGAATTATTAGAAGTTGTGTTATTTGAATCTTGTAAATTCTTACCAATGTTAACAAAGAAATAAATTAGCCATATCTTTATCTCAGTTATAACTACATTGTTAACTACAATTGAATCAATTTTATTTTTTTCCTTCTTTTTACCTTTTAAGAGACTATTTATTTATTTCCAGGTGGACTTTATATTACACTTTACTTCATTGAACTCTTTTAGCCTGCCATATCTTTAAAGTTACAAAATTTCTGAACTTTTAAAAAGTTTGTTCTCTATACAATGTTGGGGGTTTAACATATATATATTTTTTCTTTTACAATGCAATCGCATGACCAGAACTCACCTTTACTTTTAAATCTCAGAATCAGAAAAATATACTCCCATATAATCCAGCAAAATCTGAAACCCAATCTGGTATTTTTGAAATACACAAAAGGGAGGTAAATCTTACTTGTCAGATATTATTCAGAAATGTACTGTACCCCTGCCCTGTCGATAACGGACCAAATTATCTATTTTTTTTTTTTTTTTTTTTTTTTTTTTTACCATATCCAACATTGTGATAATTATTATCAGTATTATTAGTACCGGTATGAGTTTTAGTTTGGTTATTGATATTTTTATTATTATTATGATATTATTATTATCATTTTTAAATGTAGTAGTATCGTTATTATTGTTAGGTGATACGTATGAAATATACGTATCACCTTTTGATTTCGTCAAGATTTTTCTTTATTATTATTATTTTTTTTTTTTTAATTATTATTCTTCCTCGAATTTGTTCGCAAGATATCTCAAGAATGAATGAAGCTATTATCATGAAACTTGTAAAGATGATAGATATTAGGCTAACTTAGAACTGCGTGACTTTTCAGAGACTCAAGATTACCGTGACGTCATCTAGGCACCATTTTGTAAAAATCAACTCATGATCATATCTTCATAACAGAGAGTCTTTCCTCATTCATATTTATCATGATCAAGGTCAATATCCGTCCAATCAATATCAGTTAAAAAAACGCGCGTATGCGCGTATGTCCGCGCGTCAATGCGCGCGCAAAAATTTAAATTGCTCCAAATCATCTCAAAAACATTTTGCATACGTTTCATGCCATTATAAGCATTTTATAAAAAATCGCGCAAACGCGCATTTTCGCGCGTTTTCGTCCGTCACAGCCGAACGCAAAATAATTACCAGTCAATTTGTTTTGACAGGATATTCCTCATGTTTGTCCGAACAATTTGAAACCATGTTTATCTCTTTATCACTATTAATAACGGAATGAGCGTCTGTTCAAGGCGTATGCGCGTGTTTTGTAATACATAGCATATATTGGCAAAAACATGCCTATAAAAAGTCCATTATAGCTCTTTGGGATGCCTAGAGACTCCCCATTATTTTTTCATATTTGGATAGAGTATGAGTAGGAGATATGATTTCATGTCTCTTTTGGCCATTAAGTACATCGTGACGTCATTATAATAGCCTTGGAAGTCAAAATACGAATACGCACATTATGACGTCAGCATATTTATGGGAAATCGAATGTATCTCTGTAAATATTGATCGATTTTCTTCTAAATTTTGATATTGTATGTAGCTGAGACAATTTTCCACAAGATCATTACAAATATTTATTCATTTTGATGACGTCATTTTAGTGAAAATTGTGATTAAAGGCGACATATGTCAGATTTTTGCTTAATATGCGTGTTATGCCTATGGGAGGTGATTGATACTACATTCCAGTCTAGACTTGTTCATTATGTTGCGTATGTAGTGCGTCGAAATATCAGTTCAATGATTGGTAGGCTCTGCAATCAGGCGAAAATTTGAGCTTGTTTAGTAAATTAATAGTTTAATCATATAACAATTCTCTATCGAATACCTAAAGGGGGCGCTATACCACTTTTAATCATGGTCATCGTCATTTAAAACCAAATAATTATGCATTCAATATATTTGCTTAAATTCGTTTATTATCTGTTTAAAATTGTATACACATAAAATATTGTATCAAACCATATTATGTTCATGAAAATGTATGATTAAAAAAAGAAAAAAGATGCAGAAACCAATAAATCAAATCAAATCAAATCAAATATCGTCATTATCGATTTAATGAATATTATCATTAGATCATCATCAGCACACTTTCATGATACAAAAATAGCTACGTATCACCTAATTCGTCAAAGTGACGAATTCAAGTCTAGTTATTATTGTTGTTGTAATTGTTATTGTCTTTATTTTTTTTTCTTCTTCTACAGATCATTCCGACGTAACCCATTTTGACTTTTGACCACACAACTAACATCGCAAACTTGTAAGTAAAAAGCGAGATATAGTCTATTATAGACCGCGACACAAACTAAACATATCTCGAATGCACGGCCGAGAGTTTCTTGGCTGTTTTTATAGGTTTACGGGAAGTGCTTTCACCTGAAACCAGGGCCCTGTTTCATAAAACTTCATATCAATAACAAACGCTAAATTTGTATGATGAATTTGCTCCAGCCAATCAAATGCAATGATTTCAGTAGCTTATAACAGTCATTGTATTACTGAAACGGGGTCCTGGGCCCGGTCTTACAAAGAGTTGCGATTGATCCAAATCAATCGCAGGTTTACAGTCTCATATCTCTTATGTACATAGTTGCGATTGATATCAATCATGAATAAGTTGTAATTAATCGTCACTGTTTATAAGACGGGGCCCTAAATTCTAAAGAATATTATCATGATAATTATGCTCATCACCACTTTCTCCTGATACCTGAACTCAACCTTCTCATAAATTGTTCCATACTTATCAAACTCTAATGTGGAACTATAACAAATGTCATATACTTTTTTTTTGAAACCGAAGTTGTTTAATTTCTCTTTTCTTGAAGGATCACAATTAATGGTTCACTTTTAGCACATTTTGTGATATAAATCACCATCTTTCTACCAGCTCATAAAAGGTGCAGTTTCAATAATCTTTTGATTTACATCATTACGAAAAGCTCTCGTTAAAACTATACCCTACCCTGCGGCTGAAACAGGATTTTGTCACTACATATACCGGTATTTATCTAAAAAACACAGAAAAAACAGGGAAAAAAGGAAAAAAAGAAACAAACTGACGAATAGTCTTAATCGCATGAATCTCGTATTATTTGTCTACCGGTATTATTATTTTCATTGTTTTACGTATTTTTATATAACTTCAAGAGTGTTGGAGGAGGTTCAGCTTAACCATCTTGAACCAGACATGTTCAGGGGAATCGAGAATATCCAATACCTGTAAGTTATATCTTCTTCTTAACCTTTTTTTTTGCTTTTAGCACATTTTGGCACATTCGCTGGCATGCAAAGAAGTGCTGGTAGGAACGAAAAAAAAATAGGCACTAAAATACTATGCTATCAAAGGAATGATTCCACTTCCTTTCACAGTCAATCTTGCTTTAGAGACCTTCTGACAATATGGACTACCTTTTCTGGTTCCCTCAAATAATATTTTCCATTGAAACATGTACTTAAAGAACGTGTACAGAAAGACCCCCTGCCTTTATTAACCACTTTTCCTGTCTCAATTGACAGTCTTTTCCCCCCTCATTCTCAAAAACGCTTTTTATCCTTATATTTTTGAGGGAAGAAGTTGCTTGATATTTCAAATAGATTGATGTGATTGGCATTCAAATAAATACAAAAACAATATGGTGGTTTCATACGAGATGTCATTTTTATTTACTCGCTGCGATTGGTTTGTTCGCAGTATGTCACTATCACAAGGCGCTTTAAAGACTTCACACTTGTTCATGCCGAAATAACGACCCGTTTACAGCAGGCTTGCAAATAAACTTGTAGGCAACAAGTTGAACAACTTTTGTTTCATCCCCAGCTCTACGGATGACTACCGTCTCTGCTGTCTCTTTGACAGTGCCGATCAATGCTCACAAGCTGCGATGTCATCGCTAGACTCCTGCACCAGACTCATGCCTAACAACGTCCTGCGAATCGCCGTGTGGGTGCTTGGGTTCGGTGCCCTCTTCGGCAACACCATGGTTATTTTCATCCGATGCCGCAAGAAGCGATCAAACACGAGAAATCATGTGCAGGTTTTTTTCATCTCGAACTTAGCCATCGCTGATTGGTTCATGGGTATTTTCATGATCATTATAGCATCCGCTGATACCTATTACGGAGAATACTACTTCCTCGAAGCGCCGCACTGGAGAAGCTCGGGTCTCTGCAGGTTCGCAGGTGTCCTTGCCATCCTGTCAAGTGAGAGCTCTGTGTTCTTTTTGACGATCATCACCGTCGATCGATTCCTGAGTGTCGTGTTCCCGTTCAGCAGATTCAAATTCCACTCCGAGTCGGCGCGCGTTTGTGTCGGCATCACATGGGTCATCACAATCATCCTCAGCCTGGGGCCCGTGGTGATTGGCTCATTCGTGACTGGGTTCTACGGGCTATCCGACGTCTGCATCGGTCTGCCGCTGAGCGTAGAATCAACAGGGACGAGAACTCTAGTCTTCGATCGCAGCTCGGGCATCTCTATCTTTGATTCCAACAATGACGGGAGCATCCAGCCATCTTGGATCTATTCCATAGTACTTTTCCTGGGTATCAACCTCATCTGCTTCTTATTCATCCTCATCTGTTACATCATCATCTTCGTACAGGTGAGGAGGTCGGCAAAAAGCATCGGGAAGGACCGCAACACGGGATCCCCGCACGACCAGGAGGTGAGGATGGCCTTCAAGATGGCCGTCATCATCGGCACCGATTTCTTGTGCTGGATGCCAGTCATCATCATGGGGATCCTCTCCCAGACCAGGCTGGTCGAGCTCCCCGTCTCTCTCTACGCCTGGTCGACCGTCTTCATCTTGCCCATCAACTCTACCTTGAATCCTTATCTCTACACATTCACGGAGTTCATCGGTCAGAAGAAGAAGAGGGCTAATGAGAGTCAGAAGTCGATGAAGACAATTAGTACAACGGTTGCAAATAGAAGGAGCGAACACGACGCCAGATTATAGATTTTTTATTTCTTTTCATGGTGTACAGTTTGATCTCGTGTTGGCTAAATAAATTCCAGAAAATGAGTCGGATCGAAATCCTGAATTTATAATTATAATTAATACAAGTCTGTCAAAAATAAAAGAACTCACAAACACACACACACATACACACGCTCCATGCAGCAAAAATTAATATCTGATCACCAGGGGGGTGTTTCACAAAGACTTAAGTTGGACTTGAACTATGGCAAGCCATTCATGCCTCTGGTTGCTCTCACCATTGGTCTCTCAGTTATGATCTTTAGATGATATTTTTCTATCAATAAAGGTGTTACCACGATTTGTACGTCCCTTGAGAAACCTATGTCAGGAATGGTTAGAGGAACTAGTGGAATGAACAGCCTGCCATAGTTAAGTCCAACTTAAAGTCGATCTTAGTCTTTGTGAAACACTCCCCATGCCAGGACAGGTGTACTGTGGTTTAGTTTTAGCATTGGTCATGCGCGGTCACGTGTGATTCATTTACTGAGCCTATTGCACTCTTTTTCAGTGCGCAGTAGTGCGCGTAGAGGTTAGAGCGCTTACTGCGTGTGCATGTGACTATTCTTGCGCAGCACTATGCGTAAATGAGTAGAGGAAAGTGCGCTTGCTATTATATAGATATGTGTGCGCACTAATTAAGCCTTATTAAACTTGAGATTTATTTGTCAGCCATATACTGTCACAAAACAATCTTGAATGAATTCTTTTTACGTCAAATAACAAGGATCTAGGAGTTTCGTTGTATAAACAAATGATGCATGTTTTCATTCGTTCATTATACGATCTATCCGCCCTCATTGATGCTGTGTCTCTCTATCGCACTCAGCCTAACGGCTTCGTGCAATAGATAAACACAGCCTCAACTCGAGTGCGGATAGATCATATAATGAACTCATGCGCATGCATCATTTGTATAATATCCAATATTATTATTATTATTATTATTATCATTATTATTATTTCTGAGTGGTGTAGAGGTTACTTGAGTATAGTCAATAATTTTAGTTGATATTAGACCACTGAGACCACTTTGTCAGTAAAAGGATAATGTGTATATTACCCCATAGGAAAGTGAAAAGTATGCCGCAGACCTGCCGCAGACCTGCCGCAGATCTGCTGCAGATCTGCCGCAGACTTTTAGTCTGCGGCAAACAGTATGCCGAAGTATGCGGCAGAAAGAAGTTTTGCTGCAGACTTGCCGCATACCAGTATGCCACAGGAACAGTCTGCGGCAGATCTGCGGCAGGATTAAATTTTGCTGCAGACTTGCCGCATACCAGTATGCCACAGGAACAGTCTGCGGCAGATCTGCGGCAGGATGAAATTTTGCTGCAGACTTGCCGCAAACCAGTATGCCACAGGAACAGTCTGCGGCAGATCTGCGGCAGGATGAAACTTTGCTCCAGATTTGCCGCATACTAGTATGCCACAGGAACAGTCTGCGGCAGATCTGCGGCAGGATGAAACTTTGCTCCAGACTTGCCGCATACTAGTATGCCACACGAACGGTCTGCGGCAGGGCGAAACTTTGCTCCAGACTTGCCGCATACCAGTACGCCACAGGAACAGTCTGCGGCAAGTCTGCCACAGAAAAGTGGGAAATTATACAGTCTGAAGCAAGGCTATAGGCGGCCATTTTGTAGGACATGCAGTACCATATGAGGGCGCAGGCTGAGCCCATAATCTTGTAAATTCCTGTGTTAATTAGCACTGTTAATTGTCTTTTTAGCTTCTGTCAAATTGGTCTCAATAGGTTTTAACAAGTTTCAATGGGACTTTAATAGGACTTCAGATGGTTTCAATTGGTCCAGATTGTCCCTATTGGACCAATTGGCCCATGGCATTGGCCCCATTGGCCTATGCCCCATTAGACTTTAATGGGACCCCAATTGGCCTGAAGTTGGACTTCAATTGGTCCAATTGAAACCAATTGAAAACCTTTTAAAGTCTAATGGGGCAGATTGGTCCAATTGAAATCCCATTAAAGTCTAATAGGGCCAATTGAAACCAATTGAAACCAATCATCTCATGCATATTCATTATTACCTTACACGTGTGACAGAAAAATACATTTATCATGATTTGTTAAGCAAATTAAGACAATGCACATCATTTTTGTGATTTCTATTTTCCTTTTGCCATTATTAACCAATAGATTATTATGTCTGATCATGTTACATTTACATTCACGTTTTAGCAATAGATTGATAGATTGATATTGATTATATGATTACTAACCAAGAAACAATATACATATTTAGTATATATATATGTGTACGAGCCTGTGTCACTTTAAATGTTACTCTTGAATACACTTCAAATGATCTATGTGATGGAGTTAATACAATTGAGAATAGAATATACCTAATTGGTAATATCGATATATATTGGTATTACCTAATTGGTAATATCGATATTGCCAATATCGATTATGAAGTATCAATCAGTTTATCACTGGTTCTATCTACATGCATACTTTATTGCCACGTACTGGATATGAAAGAGTATGCGGCAGGTCTGCAGCAGGTCTATATGAGATATGAATATTCATGATGAAGAGTCTGCGGCAGGTCTGCAGCAAGTCTGCGGCAGACCTGCCGCAGACTCTTCATCATACTGAAAGAGTATGCGGCAAGTCTGCGGCAAGTCTGCGGCAGACCTGCCGCAGACTCTTCATCATACTGAAAGAGTATGCGGCAAGTCTGCGGCAAGTCTGCGGCAAGTCTGCGGCAAGTCTGCGGCAGACCTGCCGCAGACCTGCAGCAGACTCTTCATCATACTGAAAGAGTATGCGGCAAGTCTGCGGCAAGTCTGCAGCAAGTCTGCGGCAAGTCTGCGGCAGACCTGCCGCAGACTCTTCATCATACTGAAAGAGTATGCGGCAAGTCTGCGGCAGGTCTGCGGCAGACCTAATTTGCATGTGAAAAAGATGACTGTCTGCGGCAGGTCTGCGGCAGATCTGCGGCAAGTCTGCCGCAGGAGTATGCGGCAGGCTCATTTCTTTCCTATGGGACTTGATGCACTCTTTCAGTAGAGCAATGGAGTGGAAATCCACTCTTTAAGAAATCATATTAGGGATCACTTTGTTTTTAGGTGAAAAAGTCAATAAGCCAATTTTGTAATGTAACCAAATGTATGCATATATATGCCATTATGTGGCACCTCAATACGAATTGAATCGAGGCACTTGTTTATGAATTTGGTTACATTACAAAAATGGCATATTCACTTGTGGAATCCATTCCAAATTATCGAATTACATTAATGAGGGTGGATTCCACTACTTTTGAGCATGGATTTTTTACTTAAAACTGCTTATATCTAGAAAATACATGTATATTATGTATAGGTCTCGATATTTCAATGAACAAAGGTATTTTATATGGTATGTTTGTTTATGTGGAATAATTGCACCAGATACAACATTTTATAGGAATGTTGATTCGCTACATTATGCTTTTAGACTTGAGATAGGCTCATTACACACCTTTGAATGCTTAAAATCAATATTTTATAGTGCTATTTCAAGAATTGTCAAAACATTGCAATGTCTTACTGTGATGAGTTACTAATTATTGAAACGAGTCAAATCACTTTTTGTCAATTTTTCATGTTTTTGAATACCGGTAGGTGTTATACGTTTATATGTTCTCATTAATTTCTTCATTAATAATCGTTCGGTGGTATTAACTGTATTTTCAAAGAAATGTTTTTGACCAATTTCTTCTAGTGCTCGATCATTTCAATGTGTTATACTTTATCACTATCGTCTGATTTCTTAATGACAATTCGTAAAAAATATGCTAATTTTATTACCTTTTTTTTTAGAACTGTGGCACACATTATAATTGGAACTCAAGCTTTCCTGCATTCACAGGTCACATATTCTAAAAAAGCAATCCGGTGAAAATTTTGTCTGCTCCATAGAAGTAACTGAGATTGCGCATTAGTACATTTTAGTACGATTCGTATTAGTTGCAGAGCAATCCAACTATAACAAATGAAAGTTTCTCCATGAGATTGGCGTTCACAATGTTCAAAAGCTCTTAGCATTATTCATCAGATTTTCTCCAGTGTTACTCTTCTTTTTTCCTTCTGATTTTTCACCTGAGGCAAACTTATAATTGTGTGAAGTTTAAAGGGGCATGTTCCCCGTATTCCAGAGGGCGCTCAAACTACGTGCGCTCTGGCGGACGGCGCTATAGCTGCCTATTGACACCAACAGAATAATTGAGCGAACAGAATACGGCTCTTACGCAGATGGCATGTTGCGATAACTACACTGGCGGGAACATGCCCCTTTAATCATTAAAGATAGAGTTGATTTCTGGGAAAGGTGAAAGATAAATCGTAAGCTTTTGTATTAATATTATATGCTGGTGTAGAAGATATTAGAAAATTTTCCCCTGAAAAATATATAGCTGAAGTGTTTAGACAAAACATCCATGCAACATATAGTCCCATATACTCAGTTTAAGTACAGCTCATGTGACCTCGGTGACCTTCAGTGGGACTGGGTCAATTTCTTATCATTTTGATTTTTCCAAAACCTCTCAGTATACATCAATCCTTATCTGCTAAACAATCTGTTATCTGTTTTAAAAAAATAGTTTTTATTTGTACATGCTTTTTCTGAATATGTTTATTAATTTGTTTTAATATCAATATACGTATGTGTAATATCATTATGACTGTGCTATTTGTAAACTGCATGAGAAATGAATAGAAATAAAATCATGAAGAGTTGATCTTTTCATTGGCACCAAACTTGTTTGACTGTAGGCTACATTTCTTTCAGCTTTTTGGCGAAAGTGGGACACAAGTGAGCCGATTTTGTCAGAGCGTTTTCATGTGGTAAAAAAAGCTTACACTACATTAGCCCAGAAATCAATCAAACATAGGGGTCCAGATGTATGAATTCTCTATCTAACAATATTCGAAATATAAAATCATCAAATTCCTTTAAAAGAGCAGTCAAATGTATTATCATTTCACAGATGTAAGATATTACTTACATATAAGTGCGTCCCAGAAAAAACGAAACCGAGAATTATATGTTTCATCATAATTTAATCACATGCAATAATAATTAATAAATGACACATTTGTAAACCTTAGACCCTCCTCTTTCATTTGATGCAACTCGTATGATGCATATTTCACGCATTGTAGCAGATTATACATTAAAGTATTGACGGTTTCCACGATTTACTGTTCATTCATTTTGAAAAATTAATGTCTCTTATAACTATACAAATACAAAAACATGTTGCGTTGGGGTCCAGCGGATGCTTCACGCGATTCACAGATTTTTTTTTTTTTTTCATTGGTTGTTATTCTCTTCTCTCGTAAAGATATACCGGTAGTACATAATTTATAACATTTCATACAAAATTACAAATAATCTTCAAATAGACCTAAATAAATTTGCAAATGAATTTTAACATTCCGTACAAGGTTACAAATAAATTTTCATATAAAATATATTTGCAAATAAAGTCACACATTTACAGAAGAAAAATATTCACATGAACAAAATTATAGTTTCACATTTTAAACAAATCGCACATATAGCTTTTATAATTTCCACAACCAGCTTGCAGATAAACTGTCCAAAAAAGGGTTTGATTTTAAAAAAAAAGAAGATATATGATAAAAAAAAAAGAAAAAAGAAAAAAGAGAAACAGAACACCTACTGCCCCCGTTCCACACAACACTAAAACACAAAATAACAGGTACAACCAGTAGCATACGCAGGATTTTTTTTCAAGGGGGGGTTAAATTTGAAAATCAGCCAGTCGCTGAATAAGCGGGGGGGGGGGGGGGGGGGGGGTAACAGCACATTATTTATTTTTATTTAATTGGTTCCGGAAATTGGAAAATTATGCTGACCGATAATTACTTCAGTGGTGGGGGGGGGGGGGGGTAAGGTTTATTTTTTTGTATTCACCCCTTAGCACCATTTGTTTTTTTTTGTTTTTTTACGCATGAAAAAAAGTAAGGGGGGGTATTCTCCGATACCCATACACACATTTTTTTTTTAGGGATGGGGGTTAACCCCCACCCCCCCTCCCCCTCCCCCTACCCCTACCCCCCCCCCCCCCCCCCCAACCACCCTCTGCGCACGCGCCTCGCGGTACAACATGTCACACACACACACACACAGCGAACTAAGAAAAACAAAGGAAAAGAAAAACAAAGGAAAACGGAAAAGCAAGGGTAAAGAAGAGAAGAGGGTCCAGACATTGTAATTTGAAGAAGAAAAAAAAGGGAGAAAAAAAACATTTATTCATAACTTTCCAAGGCTTCGATTTCTAATGAAATTAATTTTTCTTCTTTATTTCTATTTTCCAGTAATCTATTCTTTTTATATTTCTTTTGCTTTTGAAGGGTTTCCCTTAATTCTCTCTACTGTGGAAAATCATATATTTAATCAAAATCTATATATGGTTCAATAATTGCTCGGTATTTAGGGTACTGTCATCTATTCCTATCTGAATTTCTTTCCAGGATAACTTCTTAAAAATTGGTAAATTAAGACTATCTGCATATTTTCCCCAGACTTCCTTTATGTTATTACATCCTCTAAGGATAGGCCTACAATCATGTAGATAAGTTTCTTCAACATTTTTGCTAAATGAGCACAACCCATTTTCATGAGACCTGAATTTATGTAAATGATGATTTGTATATAAAATCTTATGCAACAGTTTGAACTGAAATTCTCGCAGTTTACTGTATGAAGTACACATCCTTGGTTGAACGAAGTATCTTTTCTACTTCTCTTCTTGAAATATTATAAAGTGACATTAAATTGCAGCCTGCCGAGTTCGTTTCTACATTCTTATTAATTTGACTCTTACACATACCATCTTTGCAGTTATATCTTCAAATTTGAACACTTTCTTAGAAATTGTAAGCTGAAGCCACTGTGAATTGACTTTCTTAAAGGTTGAACATTTTGTTTCCATTCATAGGGGCTACATTTTTTTTATTGAATTTCCTCTCTGCTCAAATCGAACATTATAAAATAAGCTCCAGGTTTCAATTCTCCATTTTCATCACAAACTTGTGATGAAGTCGATATACATTTTTGTTAAACATATTTTCCTCAAATAAGGTTTGACCTTCCAGTTGAATAAAACTATTAGTATGTCATTCTCTCTGTATCTCTCTTCTATTTTAACATATATTCTTTAATATCTATCCATGCTTTCAGAAAATTCTGATAAAAAGAAGGTAACATGAATTTCACCGTTTCTCTCCAATAATTGCAATAAAATATCAAATTCTCTCCGGCATCAGTCTCATTAAATATTAAAAATATAATTGAACAACCTAAATTATTAAAATTAATCATTTTGAGCCAACCCTGTTGATAATCTAAAATCATTGTACTTCTTTCAATTTTATCTTTACCTCTCAACAAGAAATCAAAGCATATTTCTTCAATTTACCCATTAGTAACGGGCCGGGCGGCGCTTCCAATACAGCAGTTATAATGTGCATTAGAAATCATTTCAATATAATGGAACAACCTTTACAGATGGATCCAAACTTGATGATGGTCTAACAAAATGTTAGATAAGTAGGGGGCCTAGAGGTTAGAGAACCACCCAGTTATGACTGCTGAACTGACACGATCATCCTAGCCAATGAATAGAGGACTAGGCTTCCAGTATCTGTAGTAATACTATCATATTCGATATCAGCCTTGCAGGCTTTTAAAAGCATGAAGAAGTCTAGTTGGCCTATATGACTTAAAGAACTATCGGAGAAATCGACAAAATATATATAAGGCATCCTGACTCAAACTGTATTTCTATACCTATAAAAATACAGTTTGAGTGGATGCCTGCGCATTGCGAACTATATACAGGAAAACGAAAGAGCCGACAGTTTAGATAAACAAGCAACACACAAAAAAAACATATAAAATGTAACTGTACCCCGGAATAGATCTGAATTATAGCTATATGACTTATATAGCGCTATGGAATTAATTAATCACATGCGTCATTTGTATCAACAATTATGTCAAAATCAGTGGGAAACAATAAATAAAGGTACTATTTGAGATCCATCCATATATATATATATATATCGATAATTATTTATCTGGATTTTGTAGAAAACAATGAAAGATGAAAGATTATTATTTAAACAAATGAGAATGGTATATTAAACAAGAAAATGGCCTTTGTGAATTGTAATGAAACTGAAACAATTGAACATTTAATTGTCTGTAAGAAATATATACGAGAGATGAAAAGTTGTTTTCAAGGCTGAAAAAAAAAGGAGTTTACATAATTTATTGGGGATCTAGACTCATCTCAGCCGCTTAGCCAGAGTCACGAGGCCTTGTCAAAAGGATAGTAGGCTCCCGGCGGCGCATAAGTGCTCTGGTGAAAGAGTCTAAGTCAGCGCACTATTATCGCAAAGCACGTACACCACTGTAGAGGTCAGTGACGTACACCCTGGGAAGGGAAGATGATAGGAAGGGGAAAACAAGGATAGTGGAGAGGATATGGAGAAGGAAAAACAAGGAAATACATAAGGAAAGAGAAGAGGATAAGTCAAAGGAAGAACATAGAAATACATAATTGAAGAGCTAAGAGGATCATAGATCTAGACTAAGGCAAAACAGAAAAATACATAAGGAGAAAGGGAATCTATCAGATTAAAACAAAGAAATAGATGACGAAGGAGAAAAGGATAGATTGAAGGAGAAACAAAGAAATACATAAAACAAAAGAGAAAAGGTTAGAATAAAGGAGAACAAAATAAATACATAACGATCAGGAGAACTTGGGGATTGAAGGAAAAAGAAAGAAATATATAACGAAGGAGAAAAAAGGATAGATTGAAGAGAAACAGAAAAACAAGGAATAGATCTACATGACAAGAGAGAAGAGGATAGATTGAAGGAGAACACAGAAATACATAATGAAATAGAAAAGAGGATAGATTTAACCCGAAAAAAAGAACGAGTAGACTCTATGTACACATGCATGTACAGCTCCAGCAATCCAACACAACTGTGTGTGTGTGTGTGTTTTATTTTTACAGACGTGTGTCAATCAGATATGATTATTTACGTCTGGGGACCGACCTTTAAACGTCACCATCCGAAAGACGTGACTCAGTTTCGAACCTGCGTCCTCGGCTGAATCAGTTTGTAACTTCTTAGGGTAATGCTAGACTCGGTCTCAGTCGTTTGCACAGTATATTTGACTGAAGTGGCTAAAAAGTTGTATACAAAAGAATATGCGCCGCCCTGCGCGGCGGTACAACTTTGGACGCAGCTCAGAAGCTGGCCTAGAAACTTACGATAATTAATGCTGAACATGATCACGAACCTACGCAAGCCAGGACAGGAAGGTAACTGCATCTGGGTATCAAAATATGAGTACATAATAACCATGATAACAAATTTTCCCTACAGAAGAAGAAGAAGAGGAAGAGGAGGAAGAAGAGGAAGAGGAGGAAGAAGAGGAAGAGGATGAGGAGGAGGAGGAGGAGGAGGAGGAGGAGGAGGAGGAGGAGGAGGAGGAAGAGGAGGAAGAGGGGGAAATGGAGGAGGAGGAGGAGGAAGTAAACATAAACCTAAGAGGCCATAGTATGAAAATTCAGAAGCAACATGCCCGCTTGAACATCAGAAAGAACAGCTTTACAGACAGAGTAGTTGATCACTGGAACATGCTCCCCAAGACGGCAGTAGAAGCAGCATCGATCAACGCCTTCAAAGGTCAATTTGATGCATTTTTCTCAGCGAAGTACAACAAGTATGACTATTAAGAACATGTATGACACTATTAATTACATGTAAGACTTAAGTATTAAGCAGACAGCAAAGCTATCTGCATTCCATGTTAGGATTGATATCTGCAAATTATGACACGATGCACATGCAGTGGATTTTGAATGAAAGAAGGTGGACATTATGGGACTACGTCTTAAATTAGAGCCCGTGAAGACAGGTAACTACAAGAGGAGGAGGAAGAGGAGGAAGAAGAGGAGGAGGAAGAAGACGAGGAGGAGGAAGAGGAAGAAAAAGAGGAAGAGGAGGAGGAAGAAGAGGAAGAGGAGGAGGAAGAAGAAGAGGAGGACGAGGAAGAGGACGAGGAGGAGGAAGAGGAGGAGGAGAAAGAGGAGGAGGAGAAAGAGGAGGAGGAGAAAGAGGAGGAGGAGGAAGAAGAGGAAGAAGAAGAGGAAGAGGAAGAGGAAGAAGAAGAGGAAGGGGGGAATTACATCAACAAAAACCTGACGACAAATCCAAATCTGGTTCGACTTCAAAAACTGGTACGCCCTCGCTTGGCGAGCCGTATTGCTCTGATAATAATAATATTTTTGCTTATATATAACGCTTAATACATCACCGCTGTCTGAGTTTCAGGCATCGGCAGGTAAACGCTCCTGACTGACAACTTCAACAAAGTCTTCAAGCAACCTAATACTAGGCCTACTGTAATTCCCAGCTCCCACCTCCTGATACTTGTAGAAGTCACTGTGCGGATAAGTTTTGTTTTGCTTGTCGGAGGCAGTGATCGTCAGAGTACGCTGTCCATATACCAAGCTGAAGTGGTAGAATCATGGTTTGTTTTTTTCGTCTCATGTTTACTGATCTATTTCTTGGAGTCTTGTTGTTGGGATTCAAGACACATGGACAACTGACTTCTGTAACTAGTGAGTCTCTCATTTTATAACATTTTTTCTCTCAATTATAATAATGGTTGAGTATCTTGTCAATGTATTGTCATCCATTGGATTTCATGACCATACACTTGAATGGTTCATGTCTACATCTTCGTTCATCTCGATCCTCCTTATTACCGGTAGTTGTCCCTACGACGCGCAGTTCCTGGGGGGATAGACCCTTTTCTCATTCTGGTCTGTCCCTTTGAAATAAGCTACCACTTAGCATGCATAGCTTAACTGCCCTCCATGACTTCAAAGTTGCTCTAAAAACCCATCTCTTTCTTAACAGTGCTATTTAATTCTGACAATAAAAATTGTGGCGTAATAATTTGTGTTGATTTAGTTTACCTTAAATTTGTTTAAGGAAGTGATATATTTGTGATTGTGATATGTACAGCGTCATGAGCGTCAGAGCCTGACGGATACTGGCGCTATATAGATATCCATATCCATATTATTATTATTCTGAAGTATGTGCCTATACCTCCCGTATAGGCCTAGTACCCAGCCAGATAAACTTACTATGGTTTAGAGCAATACGACATTACTACCATGCAGGGAGATGAGAGCTTAAGCGAAAACTGTGAACGCATCTGATTGAGAGTGATAAATAATACGGTAACTGTTGCATTTCCCAAGTCCTACTCGGTGGTTGTCATTTGTTCACACCTAAAACTTAAGGGACGAGGGGATGATATTTAAGGGCTGCAATGCATGTGATGTTTGTGTAGGTCTATGAATGAATTAATTTGTTGTTTATATTGAATGAATTTAACTGAATTCAGATAAATAGGGCTTAATAAGAGTCGAAAACGGTGCAACGAATCGTCTTCTTTCTATAATAATTAAATCAAACGTCTAAGCTTTTCGCGCTTCGCGCGGGAAGGGGGAAACTAAATTTAGACGTGGATTAAGAGTCGAGAACAGTACACCTAATCGTCTGCTTTCTCTAATAATTTAAGGAAACGTCAAGGCTTCCGCGCTTCGCGCGAGAGGGGAAACTAAATTCAAATAAGCTACCACTTAGCATGCATAGCTTAACTGCCCTCCATGACTTCAAAGTTGCTCTAAAAACCCATCTCTTTCTTAACAGTGCTATTTAATTCTGACGATTAAAATTGTGGCGTAATAATTTGTGTTGTTTTAGTTCACCTTTACTTTTGTTTTTAAAGGAAGTGATATATTCGTCATTGTAATATGTACAGCGCCATGAGCGTCAGAGCCTGACGGATACTGGCGCTATAGTTTAGAGCAATACAACACTAGTACTATAGTAGCACACTAGGAACCCAAAGAAACCCCTTTAATTTTTTGGCCGAAAAATATTGTTGTCATGTCTTTGACTGTAACAAGATCATCAAATCATTTTTCAATGGCAGTATGTGTGTAATTCACCAGGTAAATTTACATCGCACGTGATCAAATCACTGTTGGAAATTGATGAATCCTCTTACATATTTTTTTACTGAAATATTTAATTTAGTACTAGGTTCAAGTGATAGATATTAGCAATTATACAAAACATTTTTATAATTATAACGCCTTTTAATGAAACAGATACAAAGCGCTTAAAATTAAATTATTTCAATGGCAATTTGTTTATGAAACTTTTTTTTGAATTCGAGTTTCAAAAACCTACGAAATAAATGGTGAATTAAACAATTATAAGTTAAATTTATTTCTCATATGCAAACTTATTTTATGATGATATTCTTTTTCTTCAACTTCAACTTGTTAATATTTCACAGGATTAATAAGTTGAGGATGTTTTTCCAATACAAAGTGTGAAACATATACATACATGTAAAATATAAGCATATAATATGAGTAAAACAACAACATGTTAATAGCAGTCCTCGTATAGAATATATTTTAAAGGTACCGCAAAGTTTCAGGAAATTTTGAAAATTGGATTGATAGGAATTCTTTAAAATTTTGATATATTTGGATGCCCCTGTGGATGTATTATATGCACTAGAAAAATTAGCCTCTTAAACACTTCTGCTTTCGAGAAAAATTTAACGGTGCTCCCTGTAAATTTTGATTTATTTCAAATGGCTTATACGGCCATTCCATGGTAGCTGCAACCATGGAAATCTCAGAATATGCAGTTGTGATATATAATTTCCAAACAGGAAGAGCAAATCGTTCGATTGTAGTCTAGACACATTGTTTTCAAGTTAAATTAATATCTTGACCTTGAGAGGGGGCTATACAACATAAAACGTTATTATTTACAATTTCATCACTTCAGACTCGATTTCAACCGCGACAATGATCACTGAATATTGTAGAATCGCATATGTTTCCAATATGTTCATTTGAACCAAATTCATGACCCCATACCAAAACTTTGTATTACCTTTAAATGAGATAAAAAACAACAGAAAGTGAGTACCTCTTTATTGTCCTCATATCACTTTGCAAGAAATGTTTGTCGATCAACTATTGGTGAATTGATCAATCATCATTTAACCAGCCAACAATAAAGCGTGAATTTGAACAGATCTGAAAAGGTAGATTTTTACCCACAAAGAGGGATATGTCCATTCTGTCATGAAGGAGCTTTATTACAGGTGGTGTAAAGTGTGGAGGTGAGGGTGTCACACCCCCCCCCCCCCCCCCCCCCCATCCCTCTTTGATATTTTGATTTGATGTATTGGTTTCTGCATCTTTTTTCTTTTTTATCATACATTTTCATGAACATAATATGATGTGATACAATATTTAAAGTGTATATAATTTTATAAAGATAATAAACGAAATTAAACAAATATACAATAGATGCAGGAGGGCTACAGAAAAAAGCAAAGTAGCTTGACGTGCCCCCAGCCCTCAACAACAATAAAAATACAAATAAAAAAGAGTGAAGAAAAGGAAGAGAGAGAGAAGGAGCGTTGGTAATAATACAATAAATCTAATACATCTGCTGATTGAATGCAGGTTCATTCATGGATGGATAAACGCTGCTAGGTCATGGACGATTACACATCATTGTTGAATGTACAGTCACTGTACACACGAACATGAATACAGTAGAATTAAACACGACAGGATCAATACTTAGACAATAACATAGTTTTAACCGCCTTCTTAACAGAATAGAATTTCCTAACGTTTCGTATTACAATGGGCAGAGAGTTCCAGATGTCTGGGCCGGTGTGTCTAATGGATTTGAGAGCCAATGCAGTTTTGGGATTTCTTAAATGGAATTTTTCAGTTTGCCTTGTAGGGTAAGAGTGGATGGTTTCATTCAAATTAAACAATGGGGGAAAGTATGAATGTAGTAGACCATTTTGTAAGCGAAACATGAAAAGTGCTATTTGTAGAATATTTATATCATCAGATTTTAGAGTTTTTAGTTTTGAAAACAAGGTATTGGTGTGGTCGCGATAGGAAGAATCAGTACATATACGCATGGCTTTCTTTTGTAATCAGTAAAATGGCGTCAACGTTGCTTTTCGAATTTGCCCATATAATGTTACAATATGAAATATGAGGCAGTATTTATGAATTATATACATGAACAAGATATTTGAAGGGACATAATATTTCAATTTACAGATACCAATATTACGTGAAATAGTATTAGAAATATATTGCACATGATTATTCCACCTCAGATTTTTATTGATCAAAACACCAAGGAATTTTATGCTATCCTATTTTTTTCCAATAATTCACCATCCAAAGTAATTTCAATATCAGGAATATCGATATTTTTCCTGTTCTGAGAGTATATATAGTGTGTTTTCCTTAAATTAAGAGACAGTTTATTACTTCTAAACCATTTTGATAATTTTAGTAATTCAGCGTTAATATTTCTTAAAAGGATCTGAAAATCTGAATTGAAAGATTTAAACAAAATGCATTGGTGTCATCAGCGAATAAAATATACTGTAGTGCATTTGATGAATTATTTATATCATTTACATATATCAAAAATAACAAAGGGCCGAGGATTGACCCTCGTGGCACTCCACACGTTATAGATAATAATTCCGATTCATTTGAATCATAACATACATATTGTTTTCTATTTGTTAAATAATTTTTAAACCATTGTATAGCAACACCCCTCAATCCATAGTATTCCAATTTACGTATAAGTATGGTATGGTCAAGAGTGTCAATTGCCTTGCTCAGATCCATGAATACTCCAATAACATACTTATGATCAGCTAAGGCATTTGACACTCTATCAAATCTATCTTGACTCCCTTCTCCTGGTAGCACGTCTTAAAAGGCAAGTCCACTCCAAAAATAAATTACTTTCAATAGAAGCAGAAAAATCAGACAAACCAATCAAAAAAAGTTTGAGCAAAATCGGATAACTAATAAGAAATTAATGAATTTGTAATGACATGAAAGACTTTGAAAATCACAAAACAAAAACACTCATGAGTCTGTGACGTCATTGACTCACTATCCACTAATTGTTTTCTTTATATTGATAATATAAATTTCCTATTTTCCCCCTAAGAATTTTATTTCCTCACACCAGCTTCCAAGTTATATTGATAGAAATATGTTTTTGAGTGGATGCACTATCAAAATAATGTAGAGGTTTTTTTCCCAGTAAACCCTAATAAGGCCGGGGGGCATTATCCCCCCCCCCCTCCGCGATTTTTCTGATTGTTCAGGAACGCATACGGATGACGTCTCGCCCCTCGCTTACTTTTTTTTTTCATGTCTTGCGCATCTTTTAAAACTATTTTTTTCAAAATCTGACGTACAATTACAAAGTCACGTGACCTTTTTTCTTTGCATGTTAGCCCGCAAATCCCTCATTTTCGTGATTTGTGTACAAAACATATGGAAATGTCATTTTTCCTAAAAAGAAATTATAAAACATTGGTTATTGGATCTTGTTTAAAGTTTAGGTGTTTGTTTTGGGAGTCAAAATAGTTGAATTGTAGTTAGAAATGAAATAAAACAAGTTAAAAAAACAATGAAATGCATAAGAACTTATCAAAACAAGAGATAACATAAGGAATAACCTAGCTCTTCCAAAATAATTGTCGTATTATTGTTTCAAAAGGTCAAACAAATACATGCAGTGAAAAAGAATGCTTAATATATAAAGAGTATATGATTTATGGGTAAAAAGGTGAATTGTATGACCTTATTTGTATAAATTACCATAATTATGCAAATTAGTGAACTTTTCAACAACAAAATTACCATAGTATTTTTTACACTTCACTTTACATGCGTGCAAATTTTCGCGGCGATCAGCCGTTTCACTGCCGAGATCTTGGGGGGGGGGGGGCTTAATGCCCCCCCCCCCCCGGCCGTATTAAAACTCAAATAGCCCGGTCTTTTAAGGGTTAAATCATAACAAATCATAACGAATTTTGATAAACTATTTATATTGAAATCAATGATTATGAATATACAATATTAAGAAAAAAGTATATTTCTTAAAAGTTCATGAAAAGTAAAGCACGCAATATGATACAAGTTTTTAGGGCGAAAAAGGGATATTAAATTTGATAAACCGATTTGTTCCTTCGAAAGATGACGTGACTTTATAAAAGGTTGATTAATAAGAGAAAAATACCTTGAAAAGAGGATAAACGCGATCATCCTCGATTCATGTATCAAAAGAAGCTTACTAATCGCTCGACAATGCTTGCTCTAGACTATATATACCGATAGTCAAACTTATAAAGGTTGCATAGGGCTGGGTTTGCTAAATTACGTACAGCCTGTAATTACGGTTGGAATCAGCGTTAATGATTATGTCATATTTTTCCTGTCTGTATTACATTAACATAGCCATATACGTATTGAAACTGATTGCAAGGTCAAGCCAGGAGATATAGAGCATCGTTTTATTTCACAAGTTTATTCTTATCGACACAAAAGATCTTGTTTATATAATTATCTCTTCTTCTTTTTTCTTTCTTTTTGCTCGTCATAATGTGTAATACAAGGTTAATAATGACTTTATCTCATTTACCACTGGTAGCCACATCAGGATTAATATTGCTCTTCTTGCGTGCCCCGTGAGTATCACTACCCCAGCATTACCAGGTAGCCATTCAATTCACCTGGGTCGAGAGAGATAAAATATGTAGGTAAAATACCTTATACAAGGACATGAAGAGATTTAGCACCTGGACAGAAACGCATTTCTTGTTTATTAAAGAGTCAAGAGTCTTTAACAATGCAGCACAATGCTCCATAACACAGATATACTCCGTTTATATCATTTTACAGCGGATGAATTCGGTCTGATAACGACGCAACAACCGGAAGGGGGCTTTAGATGCACCGGAAGTAATGTTAGCTATGACCGGGATGACATTTGTGACGGAACAGCCATTTGTCCTCGAGAGGATGACGAATTTCTGTGCAGTAAGTTTTCTTTTTAAGTTTCAATTTTTTATCTTCTTCAATCAAATCCTTGCCAGATCCCCTGGGACATTAAAGATACTACATATATGTCCCTTTTGCAGCCAACATCAAATTCTGTAGAACTTTGCAGGAGTTATGAAAATGTCATGTATGTCCTATCTGTGAAATTTAAACGTTAGCAGTGTCCTAATATTCAAATTATGCAAGGAAACCCGTTTACTTGCTAGACTTCACTGTCAGACACTATTGAGTGACTGACTGGCTTTTTTCTTCTTTGATAATAACATACATAAAATGAGCTGTAAAGGGTACATGAGCATTTGTCTACATCAATAACCCACTCCTTGTAATGGCCAAAATTAAACTGATTGAATCTTTGCGCAACATAAAACGTACAACCATTCGGTACAATGGTCTGAAAATCAGACTATTACTTAGTGGGCTCTATAGCTCTTAAGTCGATTTGACAACTAATAGTCGGTATTTTCCCACTTAAAGATATTTTCTAGCCCCCCTTTTTTTTAGGGAAGTTCTAAATTAGTATATCTTTCAAATGCCATTGGAATTTAACCTTTAATTGTCCTTGACCTAAAGTGTAAGTATCTACCGGTATACATTTTAACATCCACAGGAGGTTTTGTGAAAATCTTGGGAACGCCCAATCCCTAAGAAATATAAATCTTTATTGGGATATAAACGTTCTATAACATTTTTAACCCCCGTGGACGTTTTGTTAAAATCTTGATAACGTTGTGTGTTTGGTGGATCAGGGGATGTTTGTGCTGAATTTTTATCAAAGTGCATGAGTAGATATATATTTTTTGTGTAGCGTGAGTTTTATTGAGCGAGTGCTCATTAGAGATGATATTTTACATGTATTTTCATCTTACATCTTGAACTGACAGTTTCATACTATTCTTTAAAGAATTTGAACTGGACGAATTGAATAATTTATTTTGCCACATTTAAAAGTGTAAGATAACACAGTCTGCGACGAAAATGGAAAGTGAACGGTGAGAACACTTTGACTTTCGATGATTTACGACCTTGGCGCTCCAGTTGCTTAGGTTCAATTAGCGCAATGCCGTCTTGTCAAGTCTGTCGCACACGAAGCGTCATTCCCTGACGTATTATTGCGTCAGAGACTTGCGCTTTGACGAACGATGGGAGAGTGGCATTGAGCACAAAGTAGATATAAAAAGATTAGTGCAAGTATCGTATCAAAATAATTGCTCTTCGACTAAGTGCCTTCAAAAACTTGATTAGAGCAGGTAATAATGCAATGAAATTGATGCCTCATGTTCAACGGGCATATAATATAATGGTTTATATGTTTTTATACACTTTCACTTTCTGAAATGTTAGATATTTTACGTTTCTTACCGCCGCACTGAATTTCAATTATACATGTACCGTAGATTTTACTGAAAGCAAGAACATTATTGTGATTGAAATAAAGTCAATGTGGCAAGTTGAAACCTTTGATAAAATCAGTAGATTCTCACAATGACAAATGAAAAATAGTTTCATCATGCATCTGAAAATGATATCACTATCATTGAATTTGCTAATGGATTCCATTTGATAGAAACGGGGGAAATAAAACGTAAGACTAAGAGAGAACTTTCATATTGATCGAGTCTAAGAATGAAATTCTGAAAGAAAGCATACATTTGTACACATAATGTGGGGGGGGGGATAACGTGTCTTTTCAAAAAGATTTATTTTTTCCATCATCGACCAATGATGGCAATCTGATGGCCTGGACAATGGAAGCTCTATACCTATTCATCAAAAAATGCCTCGTTCTCCTTTTCCCTAAAGCAGAGAGAAGGAACTTCATAAAAACATTCACAAGGGACTACTTCTAAGATGGTGCCCTGGTAACGGAATGGCATTTCTTTTCTTCTTTTTTTAAAGAGAAATGGGAGAAAGAAAGATATAGCAAAAACTAGCCGGAAATATTGGTGAAAAGCATGTACTCGTGAATGAGATCATGCATCATGTACCTCGATTGAGTGCTTTTATATTATATTTTCCTTTTTGACATTACTTTTCTTTCTATTTTAAATGAATTTTTAATAATTTTTTATTCGTTAAAGACAAAGAAAACTCTGTGAATACAAAACTTCTAGAAGGTCTCAAATTTCATTCAAATAGTTTGAAGGATATTAAATATTTGTACTTTGGAACATTTGGTAAAGGTTTTGTTTGATTATTGTAAGAATCTATTTCCTTTCCTTAGCAATAGGCAAGATGGCTGGCTGCAATCGATTCTGTTCTTAATAACATATTATTTCTCTCAATAGATCCTAAATCAGTTTGGATATTTGATTCACATTACGACTGCATCTTTCAATTTCATTCTCAGAATTATAAGGTAAAACCTAAATTAGTTTTAAAATAAGCCGTCCGAAACAGGACTTCCTATGAAAACAATCTCACAAAATTTGTTCAGATTTATCGTCTCGGTTTCAATTATGGAAAACATCACATTTTTATTTGATGCTATATATAGTTTTCCATCAATCGTTTTTAGATTTAGAGAGCCAATCTGGAGACAGTAGGTCTACCTTTGGGCAACAGAATTGCTGTATTTGTAGTATACAGCATGCTGGATGAATAAATCAACAAGAAACTACAAGAAATGTAACTACATAATATATTTACAACTCTCCAAAACCTCCTGACTTTAGCTCTGTACAAATCAATTTAATTAATTTTGTAGGGACCTAGTGAAGAGTTATTCCATTAACCTTTTATTAATGAATGAATTAAAATACTTGGAAACCCAGTCGGCATTTATCACTTATTGCTATGTCAGGCAAGACTTGGAAAAGCTTTCAGAACCTTTGTTTAAAAAGTATGCATAACATTTGATTATTATATTCAACCGGTCTATTGTATGAGCAAAGAAGATGCAGATTTATACACATACACATGTACATGTATGTCCATGGATAGTTCAGTTCAGTTCATTTTATTCAAAACCACACAAAGCATGATATAACCTGTTACATAAAAAAGAGACTGGTAATAGTACATCAATCAACATATTCTAACTTGATTACATCATAAACTGAATGGTTTTAGGACCCCTTTAAAAGCTAAGCTTGTGAGCGAGGCCCAATAGTCAACAAAATACATACATTTACAGTAAAAAGAATGTTACGTATAATTATACAATGGATGAAAATACTAAGCTACAGAATATAGAACATACAAATACTCTCTCACACACACACACACACACCACCACCATGCACAGCAAACACACTGACGAGTAGGTCCTTAGTGGTCAAAAAGCATTTCAGAATAAGAAATTACTAAGATGCAAATAAAAACTATGTCAATCTTTCAAGTAGGTACGTTTTAGATAACCTTCTAAACCTAGAAAGAGTTGTACTATTTGTTTATATCATCAGGCAGACTGTTCCATTCTTTAATGCAAGAGATATGGAAAGAGGTCAGAGTGACATTTGTTCTTGCAAAAGGCTGACGAATAAGACACCTTTGACGTGTATTATAATTTTGAATTTGCGAGTTCTGACGGAATAAATCTTTTAACGTACATTCATGAGGCATAGACTTAAGATTAAACATAAACAATATGCAATTGAACGACACAAGTCCACTTAGTGGTAACATTCTTAGTCGAAGGAACAATGGAGAACTTGGATGTCTGTAATAAGAATTAGTAATAAGCCGTATGGCCTTCTTCTGCCATACTCTCAACTTATCAAGATATGATTTAAAAGTGTTTCCCCAAGCAACATTGCAATATGTCAAATAAGGAAGAATAATACTATTATATAATGTTATCAGCACTCTTTCAGGTAAAATCAATTTTAATCTAAAAATGACACCTACACTACGGGAAAACTTTGTGCATACAGCATCTAAATGATTTCTCCAAGATAAATGCTCATCCATGGTTAACCCTAAGAACTGAACATTTTCACTAAGCGCAACATCATGGCCTCCAACATTAAGAAAAGTAATGCCATCTGGAAGCTTTTTACCCTTGGAGCGAAAAATAACACATTGAACATTCAACAATAACTTATTACAACAATACCATGCATACAGTTTCTGAATCTCTTGATTCGCAATTAGTAATAAATCTTCAGCCTTCTTATCAGCCAACAGCAAGCTGGTATCATCAGCAAAAAGTGAGTATGAGAATAATGTTGATGAGTGTATTGTATCATTTATATAGATCAGAAACAACAGTGGACTAAGAACAGAACCCTGAGGTACACCATATTTAATAGAAGCAAGTTGAGATTTAGTACCATTCACCACAACAAATTGTGTCCTGTCAAACAAATAGCTTTGGAACCAAGACAATGCTACACCACGTATTCCATAATGCTCAAGTTTCCTGAGGAGGATGCCATGGTCAATGGTATTAAACGCCTTAGATAGATCTAAGAATATCCCTAAACAATACTTGTCTCCATCAATAGCTTTTATGATATTACTTAATAAATTAAACACACCCATTTGTGTGGAGAAGTGCTTACGGAAACCACACTGCTGAGGAATCAAGATATTCTTTTTAGATAGAAACTCATTTAAGCGTTTATAAATTATTTTCTCAAGAATTTTAGAAAAGATTGGTAACAATGCTATTGGCCTGTAATTAATGACGTTTTTACGGTCAGATTTTGTATACACTGGTACCACTTTAGCTACCTTGAGTTTATCAGGAACAACTCCCTGAGATAAAGACATATTCATGATTTTACACAAGGGATCAATAAAAAGGTGAATGCACTCCTTTATAATCCTAGGTGAAATATCATCAGAACCACTAGATTTAGATGGTTTCAAAGACGACACAATATCGATGATCTCAGATTTTGAAGTTGGTTTTAGAAACATTGACGCATTATCATCAAACTGTTTCATATAATCTTGAAAAGATTGTGGTACTTGAGGAATGTCTGCACTGATTTTCATGGGTAATCCAATTAAATATTTATTAAAACTTTCAGCCTTATCCTTGGCAGATGAAAGAAGTACTCCATTCAAATCCATCTCTTGAGGAAGTGAATGCCTATTTGACCGACCTAACAATTCATTGATATGAAACCAAGTTTTCCTAATATCACCTTTAACACTGTGGAACAAATCATTGTAATAATTTTGCTTGGCTATACGAAGAGTATTAACCTAGACATTCTTATAATCGATATATTTCTTTTTATTCTCAGCTGTTGGTCTCTTGACATAACTACCATAAAGCTTATGTTTATGATTTATTGTTTGCAATAAACCACGAGTTACCCATGGCTTTTTACATTTACTTTTTATCGATACCTCAATTAATGGGTAAATCGGTCAAGGCTTGTTGATACAAGTAAAGAAATGATCATTTCATAAGTTACCTCATCTTCGTAACAAATAAACCACAAATGTTATACCCAAGGCACTTTGATGGTTAAAAAAAAAGAGTCAAAGTAATTTTGTTGACTTAGTTTTCTTGGTTTCATGTGTCCTTTTCCCGAATTTTCATAATTCCGAATGTTCTTTGCTCCGAAGTTTGGGTTACTCCTAAGATTCATTATTCCGAAGGCTCGATTTTCTGAAAATGAAATAGGGTCCGGATTTAAGAAAATGAAAAATGGTTTGTTATTTCGAAAGTTCATAATTCAGAAAATTACACAGAACCCTGTGATATTTTTCGGAATTACGAAAAACCTTCAGAATAGTGAACCCTATTTCAACTTCTGGAATTATGAACCTTCGGAATAACGCAACAAATGTTCGTAATTTTAAACCGTATTAATATTTTGATCTAACATTAATTACTGCACTGATATTTGCTTCTTTTTTCCACCCGATTTTCCCCCCAATTTTCTCACTCAAAAGGCGGGGAATGTTGTTAGATGCCAATTTTTTTTTCTCCTGAATCCTCTTTGTTTTCTTTGTTTTTCTCAAGGGGGGTTGGTTGAGGATTTTTTTTTTTTTTTTTAATTGCTGACTTTCACCCCTGTATTTTCTAATATATCAGGGTCTGCAGACTTCAACAAATGTAGAACACCCGACAAGATGCGCTGCTTCAACACAACGGCCACATGTGTGCAGTTGACATCCATATGTGACGGAAAACCAGACTGTGCTGATCAAAGCGACGAGTTATATTGCGGTAGGTCATGAGTTTGATTTAAAAAAAAAAAAATTAAAAGAAACTTTACCAAGAGTTGAACAAACGAATGAATCACTGAAGATGAATAGATAAGTGAAATAATTAATTTATCAATTACCGGTAACAGAGATAAAGAATGATTGAAAATAAGTGAATTAAATAATTGATCGATTTATGAGATGAAAAGCTAAGTTAAAACACAAATTATTCAGATAACGGTGAATAGATAACTAAATATGTAATGATCAACTGAATAAACGCAAGTTTAAGAAAAAATATCATAGATAATGAAATTAATAAATCAGTGATTGAGTTGATAAAGGAATAAACAAACAAAGAAGAATATAAGACTGTATTATGTAAGAACATACTGTAAATGAATAACTCAATGATATTTCTGTTCTCTATATTTTGCTACAGAGGCAGCAACTTGTGGGAGTACATGCTTGTTTTGTTCAAATGTTGGAGCGTCATGTGACTTGAACGGACCAATCAACAACCTTGGATCTTTGACGCTACCGTCAACAATACGATACTTGTAAGTAAAGACCACATGACTCTGATATTGTCTTTACACTTTATTAATTTATTTACTTACTTATCTATCTATTCATTTATTATTTGTTTGTATATTAATTTATCCATTTAATTCTTATTCAAAATACAGGAAAGGTACATTCAGAACTGAACATTCATGCTTTAAAAGTATGCCTTGCAGTATACTACATACAATCAAACAAATTAAATACAGGAAATACATGATATGCAAAGTATGCAGTATGGATACAAATGTGAATGTAATGCAGCAATTATAAAATTTGTTTTACCACATGTAACTTTCTGGACATTTACATCTTGCTGAAAAAGACATTTGTCAGGATGAGTGGAATTCCACTATTTCAGGAGTGATAGTCTGGATCACTTCGTATTGAAGTTGAATCCACTCCAAATTATCGTGGAATCTACTCTGAGGAAATGGTTTGGATCAAATTTTGAGAGTGGATTCCATTATTTTGAGCGTGAAGTTTTCAAAACAGAGATCCCTAATACTTTTAATAATACTCCTAATAATACTCCTGAAATAGTTGAAATCCACTCCTGTACAGTCAGAGAGGTGATATTATGTGCTGAACATTAATGTAGCTCCTATCATATATGTTTGACATCGTGACAATTCGTGAAAGGCATTTTATTTGAGAGCACATGTTATTACTCATCTTGTTATGTACTACATTAAAGAGTTGATACTTCCTTATTCTTTACTCAGCATACCTCATATATTTGCCCTTAGACTTAACAGATAGGATCAGAACGTATAGAGACGAGTAATACCAACAAATGCCTTTTCGTTGGAAAAATGTGACACTTGTTAGACAAAAATTGTCCGCCAAGTGGGCGAGTAGGTCAGGACAAAATCTACAAATGAGAAAACAGATTAGACTTTAATGTTTGCGTGCTTTATCATTAAAATTACATCTTCGGAAACATTAACCCTTTAGCAAAACACGTAGACCAGACAGATATACAAATTTTAGCTTCATGTTCGTGTTGATCACAATTCTAATACCTATAGAAAAAGAAAAAAACGTTTATTAAAACAGGATCATTCATGAGGGTAAGATGAAAGGACTCTATAAATATCACTTTCACTATTGACCTTGGATATGCATTAACTCCCGTGGGCAGATCTATTTCGGGTGAAATGAATGGAAGAAGGCAGATTTTGTAAATTACGTAAAGTATGCTTTACGACTTTTACCAGATTTCTGTTTTTATATTCTATTTTATTGAATAGAATTTAAATGGTTTATAAAAAAAAAAAAATGACATGCAGGTCAAGGCTGGTAATTGTCTGTTTTATAAAGTAATCAGTATTTACCTTATAACAAAAAACAAAAGCAATAAAACAAAAATAACAATGGTAACATCTCACAGCAATATTGTATAAGATTTAGAAAGATGTATCAAAGATGTGGATGAGTAGTGTTGTGGTCGAGTGGATACGTCGCCGGACTGTCGATCACAAGGTCCGCGGTTCAAGTCCCGCCGCTGCACTAATGTCCTTTGGCCAAGACATTTATCTACATTTGCCACACTCCACCCAGGTGAAGTAAATGGGTACCTGATAGGAATTTATTCCTTGAAACGCAGTGCGCGTAACAGTTGCACTGCTAAAGCCAGGGTAATTATGCTGCATTATTGTAGAGCGCTTCTAAGAGACTTCTGTTAAAGTAAGTGTTTAGGCACTATATAAGCACTCTGATTATTATAACAAAATTAAGACAATGTCATTAAATATTCAAGGGTAAATTCAATCGGCATGTTAAGGAATATTAGGTTTATTGCACAAATCACTTTAGACAAACAATTTTAGTTGGGTACGCAGCGGGCAGTTTCCACAAATAAATAAAAAAAACATAGAAAATGCAATAAATTTTCAATAATTCGTTGAATTTCCCCTGGGTCCCCAGCATAAAAAAAAATCCTCTGTACGGCCATGCATTATGGCTCAAGGCATTGGCCAAAAAATATTCCAACTATATGAACGACAGTGTATCTCCTGTAAAATGTGTGCAGTATTATGAATATAACAGATTCTTATATTTTTGCCGCATTTTCTTAAGATTTGCACTTTTTTGCAGGAAATTCACGAACTTCTCCGACCTACAGTATGGATTGCCCATCACTCAAGCCGAGTATCCTCTTTTGACAAGACTGTAAGTATATAATGAACGCCTTCGTTACTCGCTGTTTTACACCTAGATTTTGAGTTTTACTTCGATTATTTTGCGAGAGGACAAGGCACAAAAAACGCCATTATTTAATCAACCCCAAGCAGCTACCTAATAGTGATTGATTTTACATACCGATTCTTTGAACTACACAGAGTTTTTCTGTACCGATAGAACATAATACATGTACTCCCTTTGAATATACAGACATCATATTCAAGGAAAGCATTATTAATTTTGCGAGAGGACATTAAGGCACAAAAAACACCATTTTTTAATCAACCCCAAACAGCTACCGAAGAGTGAATTTTTCTATTCTATTCATTCTTCTTAACAGACTTTTATCTGGAAATGGTATATCTGCCATCAGGCAACGTGTGTTCGAAAACTTGACATCTTTACGAACATTGTGAGTATATCATTGTATAGAATTAAAACATTCTGTTATAAAGTGTCTTTGAACTGCGATAATAAAGCTTTGTAAAGGTTTCGGTACTGAAGTAGAATAAAATGACATGAAAATGAAATTGTATATAATTCTGAATCAATATACCGGTAGTTTCTGTTTATCGTTCTCACAAGGTACAATATAAAACGATAAGTTAATTACAATACATTTTTTTAAAACTGAGAGGTAAAAAAGATAAACACAAAATATGTACAACAAAAGTCATTTAGTTTGCTTGCTACGGTTGCAATTATTAACTGATTCGAAGTAAAGGCGATTAGCCCTTTCACAATAATATTGCACGGTTTGTGACGAAATAACCATAGCTAATTATTTTCACTTAAAGAGTTCCCCCTCCCCTTGAACCATATATTATGCAGCATGGCTTCATTAAACAACAAAAACAAAGATAATAATTTCCATTAAAGAGTTTCTCATTCCCCCGAACCATCCATTAAGTCTAAATTTATTATGGAATGGCGTTACTAAAGCCGCTGGAATAAAGCCTGATATTGTAAATCAATTACTTTACTATTTTCATTTCTCTTGCGTGCAGAGACCTGTCAAGGAATAGGATAACCACTTTAGCTAGAGAATCTTTCCACGGCATGCCAAGACTTCAGAACTTGTAAGTGAGAATTAGTTATTAAAAACTAATGTCAATTTCAAAGCATTATTCTACATTGTATCACTCTCCAACGAGATGCAGTAAATGGGTACCCAGTAGGAATAGATTCCTTGACTAATGCTCAAGGGCCTTATCATGGTTGGTCGGCTGAAGTCGGGTCACCTTCAGGAATCACAATAATTATAGACACTGATTACACCCCCAAAATATTTTTATTATTACTTTCACTTTATTTACTCATTTATCTCTGAATATTTCACAGGTAAGCCTGCATTATGTTCACCAAAAGTTGGTCTTCCATGGGTCCCTGAAAATGCATCAAAACTATGTTATAAAGTTGAACAAGAGATGAAATGCATTCAAAGTACCATTGATACTGTAAATTGATGTTGCACATTATAGATGCATTGAATGATATTGTACAAGATCTATAACAGTAAAAGAACAATCAATATTAATAAAGCCAGAAATGATGAGCAAACAAAAAATAGTTATAAGTGTTTTTATGTGATTGTTGATTTTTTGTTAATACTGGTGTTATACAGGTATTTAGGTAATTTGGGATGTGCGGTCATAATTTTTAGAGGGCTTCAAGTCTTTAACAATTCCTTATACCAAGAACCTTTTCTTTGAAAACGGATAACTTCTCGAGATTGTTCTGCATGGTTACCAAAATTGGTCACTATTCAAATCAAGTTCAGATTTATTGCATTGTTCGTCATTTATCTGAATATATTAGGTATCTGTATAATAATATGTTGATATCTATCTAAAATGGTGCGTTTATTGGTCCGCCGGGGTTACGACGATTGTTAGTGAGAATTAGTTCTATTAATGTGGCACGATCATATTTAAGTTAGTCCTTTATTTTGCAAGAAGGAAAATGGTGAAAGCAGTTATAGATGTGTAATGTTGGTATAAATGTAATTTGATTGAATTAGATTCTTATGTTTTAGTTTAATTCATAAAGATCTTTTTAACCAAATCAGTTGAACAATCTATTTTTATAACATCATACTATATTTTTAGAAATATTCTTTTGAAGTACATATCAATTCGTAGTACATGTAAATTCCTTCTGGTCATTCTATGAGTTACCAGGACAATTGCAATTCGAATTTTGTTTTATCTTTGATTTTAAATTGCACAATGCCTTATAATTTCTCCTACCCAAAAATATTCTTTTTTTTTTTATCCTGATTTTAAAATGCTGCCTATTATATGCTTTAAATATCTGTGTAAAAAAACGCAATATCATAATTTTCGCTTCCTCTTTTCTGCTCATGTTTCACATCCATATCGTTACAAATTTATTTTGTATGGTGACGATAATCATCGGTAGACATTTTCTTTCATTCTCGATGGATTTATGTTGCCACCTGCGACCTATTCAACTCGAGGGAAAAAATGCACCTATGGAATGCGAAATGTTCCGCGAAGATTCAATGTACATATTCTTACTGCACACCCTACCGAAATCATCAGGCAAGGGATGGTACTAAGAAAGTAAATTGTCAAAGACCATTATAAATCATGCTTTAAACATTTATTTCATCATTTCTGGTCCGGAAACCTACCTACGGCGTAGCCATTTGAATACTGGATCCTTATTGAGCACAAGCTACATGTAGTCCTGTCTTTTTTATTTGAACATTTTTATCTTAACAATTCCATCGTTCATTATGATTTTAAGCCAGATTTAAAATTAGACAAAAACTCCCACCTAGCTTCTTCTCGGGAATGCAATCATGGTGGAAAATCACTCTAATGCACTCAGAGTAGTATTTGTGGGTATCGGATAGGAATTAATGCAAAACAAAAATTCCTGACATTTTTTTTTCTTTTCCAATCCAGGTTTCTCACCAGGAATGAGATCGGTGTGGTGCACAGGGATTATTTTAGCAACTTGAAAAATCTTGTGTGGTTGTAAGTAATTCTATAGTCTGTTATTTTGTTCATTTCATTTATCTCATTGCCTCTTTGTTTGATCATTTTATTTTCAGTACTTCTTCTACCGGTACTTAATATATAGCAAAGAAGTGACAAATACAATAATTTTTACATCCCGATGCACACGATGAGTTGAATTACTGGCGCATGCACAATACTTGCCTTTGTAGTCTCGCCTTAGGTAATGGCGTAATCAAATCGACGCCTCGTGTGCAAGAGGCAACACTTTCAGTTAATTAGCGCATTTTTATGCTATGAAATGAAGCATTAGCTTTATTAAGGTGTACATTGCTCAAAGGGATGAATGGTGAATCTATCCTACTGTAATTGTTTGCACTTTTTTCTTGGTTATGTTCTTGTATGTGCATTTCTTATACATGTGTTTTCATGACAATATTTATTTTCCTTTGCATCATGTAAGTTTATTTGCGGTATTTGGTGGATTTGTAAGTGTAGTGGCAATGGTTTCACTTTTAACAGTTTATATCACATTGAATTACATGTATTTTGCTTTACATTACTATATTTTATATCTCAATATATATACCGGTATATATATTTTCAGTTATTTTCTCAAGTATCATGATGTATTTCTATTATCTTTACGACTGTTATGACAATTAAAGAAGGATGATAATGATAAATGGTAATTTCTTATATGCTTTACAGTACACTAAATCCGGGAGGAAATAATTGTTTTATTTTGCACAGAACAAATAATTTGGCAACTTGAAAATTACCTACCTATATCTGCTCTAGATATATATAGTTTTGAAAGTGACATTTAAAGAATGAATGCATTGATAATTGAAATAGAAGTTTAATTATGTCTGTATTTCTTTTCTTTTTGAATACGTTTTGTAAATGCACGTTTTCTCAAACTTCCACTGATATAGTTCCCCGATATTCTTCCAAGATATTTTTGTATTCAGTTTTCTCTAAAGATTGTATTCCTCTTTAACTGTATATCTTTCTAATTGAATAATATCATCTGATGATACATATCAAAATGATTTTGATTTACAGAGACCTCGGTTATAATAAGTTAGAATCAATAAGTTCGGGAACATTCCAGGATCTGGGAAACATAACGGACCTGTAAGTGTTTCTCGATATGAACAAGTTTTATTCTAATATATTTCACGTTGTCTTAAAATTTAAGAAGCAAACTTTATGTGCATAATCTATTTTTTTTAAAGAAAAAAGATAAAAGTCATCATTACAGGTTTATTTATATTTATGTTATAATTTGAGTATCAAAAAACGTTTTTCATAAATCAAATCATTTTCAAGTCGTTTACTAACGTTCCAAAGTTTAAAAAAAATCTAAATCACTTTCTTCCAAAAACATACTTTCCAAGACAAAAAATCTTGTGTAATTGTTCAAAATGTTAAAAAAGTTAAAGGTTAATGATAAGCGCGTACCCCTCTTCTTGTAGCCACTCAATAAACTGACTGAGGGAAAGTGATATTAAAGTTCAGTCATCTTTTTAACTCAATAAGTTGTTTAGTTAATGAATCCACTCATTTATAATGATCTCTTCTTCCTCTAGACTGTCACACCTCTACCTCTATATCGTTGTTTCTTTTTCTCTCTTTTGTTTCTTGTCTCTCCCTCCCTCCCTCCTCTTCCTCTATCTTTATGTTTCTTTCCTTCATAATAATTGACTCTGATATAGATTTGTAAGATATTGTTTTTGTGATTTTACTTTGCAAACTCAATGCAATTCAGTCCTTATGCTGTCATGTTTTTTGTTATGACTACCATTTCAGTTTAACTCAATTCAACTTCCATTTTTGCCATTTGTATTCTTTATGTACAATACATTTTTTGTTTAAAGGATACTTCGGAATAACTCCATCAGCATGATTGAGACTGGGGCATTCAGTGGACTCGACAAAATCACCGGCATGTGAGTCATTTGAATCTTACCCGCATTTTTATGTATCGCCTCATCTTTCTTCCAAAATGAAAATGAAAATGTCAGTCTTAAAATCTACAACATTTTACCGCAAATTTGTAAGGGACGTCTCCTCCATAAAATTTGATAATATGCCCTTCGTCGTTTGTATTTATTACGTTCATAATAATTAAGCTCATAATGATTAACTTCATAAAAAGAACTAATCACCTGCTCAGGAAGGGTCATAACTTTCTGTGAGACATTTTTTTCCCTGATATATCAATGTATGCACAATATAAATGAATATAATAAGAACTTATTTTTATGCCTCTGTTAAGAAGTAGCCGGAGGCATTATGTTTTCGGGTTGTCCGTCCGTACGTCCCGTTCTCGTGATCGCGTTTATCTGAAGAACCGATTGATGGATTTCTGCCAAACTTTAGTCATGTATGTATCTTGCAGAGCAGATGAATTGATTAGATTTTGGGATCACGAGGTCAAAGGTCACAGGGCTCATTATGTATGCAAAAACAGCTCGTGATCGCGTTTTCGCAAGAACCGATTGATGGATTCCTGCCAAACTTAGATCATGTATGATACTTGCAGAGTCAATGAACTGATTATATTTTGGGGTCACAAGGTCAAAGGTCACAGGGCTCATTATGTATGCAAAAATAGCTTATGATCGCATTATCATTAGAACAGATGGACGGGTTACCATCAAACTCAAAACATGTATTTATCTTGCAGAGCCAATGAACTGAGTAGATTTTGGGTTCATGAGGTCAAAAGTCGAAGGTCATAGGGCTCATTATGTATGCAAAAAATAGCTTATGATCGCATTATCATTAGAACAGATGGACGGGTTTACTATCAAACTCAGGACATGTATGTATCTTGCAGAGCCAATTAACTAATTGCATTTAAGGGTCATGAGGTCAAAGATCAAAGGGTCATACATGTATATGAAAAAAAGCTTGTAATCACGATATTCTGAGAAGGTCCATTTAGTTTATGTCTGTATGTACATGTAGATTGTAAAATATATATTCAATCATTCTAATTCATTCACTATACACCTATGCTAATTATTTTGTTTGTTTAGTTACTTCATTTAATTCTTTTTAGCTGACTAAAGTAGATTCATGGTATAAGCAGTCTTGTCTTTTCTTAATGGCAGATCTTTTACGGACAACAAGCTAACCGAACTCCGTAAAGGAATGCTCGATGGACTTTCTAATGTGTATTGGATGTAAGTTTATATTATCTTATTAAAAACTCAAGCTCATTATTGCAAATTTTTCCCCAATATATATATGGGCCTTAATACCATCTCTTCCTTAATCCCTAAATGCCATGAACTTCGGACTGTTTTCTTCATCCTTGAAAGCAATCAGCGTATGTTCATGTGGTATTCATTTATATTAGGTAGAGCATCCCCAGGGGCGGATCTACGTAGGGAGGGGGGGGGGGTAGGGGGTTAGGGGGTTAGAACCCCCCCCCCCCCCCTTGGGCTGCCAAATGGTGATGTGCATAGAAAAACGCCAGCATGTGTCCAGACCCACACAGTATTAGTAGATGTTAGTAGATGCCAGGAAAACATCACTTATGGGGGTTCAAAATAGCAACAATAAGAAAATCGCCTCGCCGCTATGCGGCTCGTGGACGATGCTCCGCATGTTAGTAGATGCCAGGAAAACATCACTTACGGGGGTTCAAAATAGCAACAACAACAAAAATGTTGTTAAAAAAAACACCAAATGAAAACTTTCATGAATGTATGTTGGCACAATATTCATTACATTCACAGTAACAAAATGAAACGGGATGCGTTTTTGCGGGTACTTGAGATTTAATAGAGGATGGAATCTTGTTACCCTGAATATCAACATCATGACAATAATAACAACTACGACACAAACTTTCCCAACTGAATATAAAATACTTTTACTCAAACGTTACACTGCTCCAATCCGCCCCAGGGAAGGACCCGGGTATAATTTTCGAATCTTTTGATCAATTTATACAAGTATCTGCATCTGAAAAACTGGATGGAGCCGGCATGTCCAATCCAAAGTACTCTCTGCATCGGGGCCACCAACAGACGAGAACTTGTGTACAACCCCCCACAGCCCGTAAAAAGGCGACACTGTTTCCTCATTAAAGAGGGCGAACAGAGTTTACCTTCTCATTTGGAATTTAACTGTGAGTACCACAAAGTGGGCTATACGTATAACACCCCTCTGTATACAAAGAAGACACACAGTTCCACTGCATTAAACAGGCGAACAGATGCCTACTTTACAGGCGGGTACATGTTATAAATAAACGACAGGAATGCCTGTTATCATCGGTGCCCCCACCGGAAACCAATAAATATTGAGCTCTGAAAAAACTGGATGGAGCCGGCATGTCCAATCCAAAGTACTCTCTGCATCAGGGCCACCAACAGACGAGAACTGGTGTACAACCCCCCACAGCCCGTAAAAAGGCGACACTGTTTCCTCATTAAAGAGGGCGAACAGAGTTTACCTTCTCATTTGGAATTTAACTGTGAGTACCACAAAGTGGGCTATACGTATAACACCCCTCTGCATACAAAGAAGACAAACAGTTCCACTGCATTAAACAGGCGAACAGATGCCTACTTTACAGGCGGGTACATGTTATAAATAAACGACAGGAATGCCTGTTACCATCGGGGCCCCAACCGGAAACCAATAAATATTGAGCTCTGCAAGATACAATGGCCAATTAAAATAATCCAATTCATATTCTCAAAAACACAACCTTCCCATGAGGTATTTTGCAGCAGTGTGTAATACACATAACCCAGCAAACACAGAACGTTTTCAGAACGTTTTCAAAACGTTTTTCTTAGGTCCTGTACGTCTTCGTCCTAAATGAACGTTTTAAAAACGTTTATATAACATTAAAGTTTGGACTTCTCATTTACGTCAAAGTTTAGGTTTTTGAGAACGTTTAAAAAACGTTTTTTGGACGTTACAAAATTAAACGTTTGGTATAGGACGTTTACAGAACGTTTGATATAGGACGTATACAGAACGTTTGATATAGGACGTTTACAAAACGTTTGTGGACGTTACAAAATAAACGTTTTGTACATAACGTTCACAGAACGTTTTATATACGTCCAATTCAATAAATCAACTAAGATTTTTTTTTAAAACAAATACCAGAATTAAGCATCATATTTTGTCTACGTCCAACTACTAAGGATAAATAAAAACAAATGAAAACAGATCACTAAAATACTGTAGGCGATTTCTTGAATTGAAATGAAAACGAGATTTGTTTGTTTTATCATATAAATGCATACACAATTCATAAACAAAAATACACAAGCAAAACATATTTTTATACATTTTACATACTCAATTTTATTACCGGTAATTTCAAATCATTTATCTTACATCTTTACACAACAACGAACGAGGCCGCCGCCGCCGAGGATTGATCGATGACGTCAGCGCTAGCCGTGCCCGGGTGCGTTATGGCGAGCGAGCTAGCTAGCTAGCTAGCCGGCCATAATATAATAGGCCATGTGCGTGAAAATTACATTGAGAATTTTCCCATTGAATACCGTGTGTGCCTTTGCAAGAGCTATCAAGAAATCCTGAACTATCTACCTAATTTGTGAGACTGCAACACCAATGTAAGTGATATTTTACCATTTTGATATCTGTTAGGTGTTTAAATGTTGTTTGAGTGAATTCGAGACGTGTAAAATGTGGGAAAACATTTAAATGAGTATCGGCTTGTGTCGTGACATGTCTGCATCATGCATGTAACTCCGGGAAGCTCCAACACCGGCGGGCAGCGTCGGCGCGCCGGTGTTGGAGCTTCCCGGAGTTAGTCTGCATGCTGCATTCATGCATTAGCGATAATAACGTGCATGAAAATTTACTTTTAACCAACCTGTGAGTGTGAATGCAATGTGATACATGCCAAACAAAAAGGCGTATGTTAACCAGACGCGTTACTGTTATTGTTGATTGTTGTATGATTGAATCCAGAATGATGTGAATTAACCCAACTTTCACCTAACAGTAACACATTAATACATGTCATGTAGCAGAAAGAGTTACTTAAAATCACTGAAAGAACTTGAATTTATTTCTGATATGGTAAAGGTCTACATGTACATTGTAACTGTAAGTTAGTCTAGTAGATCTATGACCGAGTGACTTAAAGTCTTCAGTGAAGATGGCCATGTGTTTCGGACTCCCCACACGTATCCGCACCGCTGGTATTAGATTGCGCGTGGCCATTTTGCCCACTAAATTTCACATTTCCAAACGTGAATACAGCCACACATTTGCACGGGAGTCAAAATCAGGGGGGGGGGGGGTCTGCCTATCATTTGATAGGCAGACCCCCTTTTTTGTTTGTTCATTTGAAAGGGGGCTGGGGCGCAAGCTGGGGCGTGTTTAATAGAATTATCAAATAAAAAAATAATTAAATAAATACAAAAATAAATAAAAAGGGAGAGGGGGGCTTGCCCCACGACCCCCCCCCCCCCCCCCTGCAGGGTCCGCTTATGTCCGTGTTATATAGAATTATCAAATTAAAAAAAATAATAAAATAAATAATAATAGGGGGAGGGGGCTTGCGCCCCAGCCCCCTATCAAATGAACAAAAAAAGGGGGGGGGGGTGGTCTGCCTATGTCCGTGTTGAATTGAAATTGAACAAGAAAACAAAATAAGAAAAACAAAATAAAGACTTTAGAAAAAATGTTTAAGTGGATTTTTTTTTTTTTTTACCCTTTCATCCAATTTTGATGAAATTTTTAGTGTTCTTGTTAAATTTTACTCTACTTTACATAACATCCCAATTTCAGCCTGGAGTACCACTTTAAGTGCTAACTTAACCCTAATAGCACCTGGGGGGGGGGGGCATAATGGCCCCCCCCCCCCCCCTCGAGATTGTTCGCGACCATTCCGCCGCGCAATTTTTTTTGACCGCGCTGCTCGCTGACTTTTTACACCATTTTCGCCAAAATCAGGAATACCGTTATGATGCTGCACGGCCTTTTATACACGCTCGTCCAAACGAAAATGGCTCAATGTGTACAAACTCAATGCAAATTGAGTTTTCTCACCTTATTCATAAAGATATGATTATTTTCACTTTCTTTGGCTGAAATTAATTTATTATAGCACAATTATGCTTCAAAATAGTTCTATGATAAATTTTACGAAAAAAACACAACAAAAACAAAGGTGGTAGCAAGGTCTGAAATACCCCGGTGCTATTAGGGTTAAGAGAGTTTTCTGAATACCACCCCTGCTGATATACACAACGAATCACCAGCATAAAGAATTTTGTTAGCATTTTTGGCCTGGACATTGTCAATCTCTAGGTGTGCATCAACATACGCTACTTGTATGAGTGCAGTAGACCACTGCCTTTGTTGTCGAGTGCTGCGCTGCAATTGAATTTATATGCTAGAAGGATGCTAGATGATGTTTTAACCCTAATAGCACCTGGGGGAGGGAGGGGGGGGGGGCATAATGTACCAATTCATCAAAATTGAAAATTAACATGTTGAACTCAAAATGAATTCATAAAGCTTGAACATTTTTCAAAAATTCTTTTCTTGCTTGATATTTTTCTAATGTCTGTGATGTTTTTCCAGATATGGAGTGTGACCCTGAGCCACTTCGCAGAAGCCCGAGAAAGGCAGATAAGTCGAAGACTAAGGAACTTCCTCTCCCCAAATTGTCAACAACATCCATGATGGCCAGATTTGTCCCCTTAAGCCCGACGGGCCCAATCCAGAGGGGATCATCTACAACTACATTCCCCTCTCCTTCGACTTCTCGCCAAAGCCAGCCGCCGACACCAAAAGCTAGAACCTTGGACAGTAAGTATTTACGTAGAGAATTTCACAAACAAAATATCTCTTCTCAAGAACTTAATAGTATGTTTCATAGGAGGTCAATTGATTAGATTTTGGAGTACAGCATATTTAAACTACAAACAAAATTTACTATTTTTTACCAAGATGCTACACTGATATAAGAGAGAGAGGTTGTCAATATAAATACAACATCAAAAGTAAGTTCCCCCCTAAAGAGCCCCATCAAATCTTCCAGTGGAAAAATCAAGAAAAAAAACATAATTTTTTTTTCATGTGATCATTCAGCCGTTAAGTCACGGATGTCACTAATTTTCGAGAATCTGCTTCCTAACAACCCTAGCTATATCCAATGCTTGGTTTCAACTTGAATAATTTGTTATACTCGAAGATTTGATGGGGTTCTTTAGGGGGAAACTTTCTTTTGATGTGTTTAATTTTGATTTATTTTTATCAAAAAAGCAGGGGTATATTTTTCTGCAAAATTGCTTTCAGATTCTTTCTGTATGTGTTGCATTGTCTGATGCTTTGTACAAGTATTGTCATTGCAGCTTGGTGATGTATTCCTGAAATGCGATAGTTGAAAAGCTGTCGTACATATCAGTCACACTAAAATTACATACTCTTCTTAGCTACCAAAATGACCTAATTTGTTAATGTATTTTTTTTTTACTCCTTTTGTTTTCCTAGACAATTTTCAACAGCAGGTACTTCAAAAACTTCAGAAGCTGGAAGATGTCCAGGCCCAGATAGTGGAGACGCTGGCAAACCTGGTTGCCAAATCATCAGTGAGTTTACGGGCAGGTCCTGCCGACCTGCAGGAGCCCTTTGCGGAACCGCTCAAGACAGGGAGTGAATTCGACTTGCTCGAAATGAGACTCGTAGAGTCTGATTTTAAGAAGAGAATGGTAAGTTTAAAAATACTTGCATACTAATTTGGCATTATTTGATCATCCATTCAAATGACTTTGTTTTTCCTTTTTGTACAGGTTTAATTATCTAAACCTGAAATATCCTGAGTTTCTGATTTATACATGCCTTGATTACTTTATAGCCATGTTTAAAAAAAAAAGTGAAAGCCTGTGAATTTTGCAAATGATAAATTAATATTTACCGCATCAGGGTGAAGGTTTTAGCGGAGAAACATTCATAATAATGTCTGGAAATGAGACAGTTGGCTCTTATTTATGTGAGAATCTACGGCATTGTAATTGATAATGGTTCTTTTAATTTCAGATCAACTACCTGAGTCTAGTCGGCGGGGGCAATATTGCCCAAACAAGTCGGCGTATCATGAAAAAGCTGGGGTCAAATAATCTTTGGTCAGATTTCAACGTGAATGGGAGGAAGGGGAAGCGTGGTCTGAAGTCAACAAGATTTGTTCCCGTCATTGTCAGTAAGTAATCAATTAGTATATGATTAGCCAATTTCAATTTTATTTTATATGTTTCTGGATTCACCCGATGAGTTACAATGATTGGTGATCAATTGGACATTGATGGTCTCTAGCAACCTTGCTGCCTTTGAAGTCGCATAATAGCATTGTTTTCTGCTTGTAAGGTAGCTGTTGAATTTGGCCTCTAAGGAGTAGTTATGTTTTATGCCCATCTGAACAAGGAATTACTTATGTGAGAGTGTGCAGATGTGTATCCATGTATTTCTTCATACAAAAATGCCCATTTTTGCAACAAAAAAAAAAGGGGTGGGCCATAACATGGGAACCGACATACCATTTTCCCCTAATACATTTGAGAGGAGTGTAATGATATTGATTGTCCGAATTGCCATGGAATGACCCATTTGTCATTTAAGGTGTGTAATCTGTATCGTCTTATTTTAATGTGTCATCAAAAATAATTTTAATATAATGATCCATGGCGTCTGCACTTACGTCTTTCAGGAGCCTGCATGAAGACCGACCAGGGCGCCAAAGAGATGGAGATTGAAGAAGTCGTAGGGGACTTTCTCAAGCGAACCCCATTTCTTCCAGGAGGAAAGAAATGGAAGGTAAATTCCTTTTACTTTTGTTTGTGTTTTTATTTTTTATTTTTTATTTTTTTCTCTTTATATTATGTGGATTTCTATCAAAATACAAAAATATGTTGCAAGAGAATATCAGATCAATTTACTATTTCAAAGGGCATTCAGCCTTTTTTGACCAATTTTTGTTTGGACATTAAAAAAATGTGTATTTCAAAGTTATCTTTTGATTGAATGAGTGAAAATTCTGGTGTTACGTGTATGTTCCCTTTTAAAGGGATAGACCCAATATCTGTAAAACAATATTGTACATGAAGCACATCATAAGTCCAGTTTTGCCCTTGTTGATAGGGGTGGCCGGATTCACCTCACTGCCACCCTAGCTTATCCAGACGTCAGTTTTTAGTCATTGGTCTCGAGACTTAATATTTTGTGGACAGGCAATAATATTTACTTATGTGCAGCCTCTTCAGATATAATTTTGGTTCATAATTTACATTATGCCAGTTTGTCACCAAATGAGCTTGTATAGGCGCTGTTTTTAGGGAGGGGGAACATCATGCCCCCTAGTTTTGTTATGGTTTAGTTGAAATGAACATTTAATTTATAAATAAAGGTTGTTTGCTCTGATTTGCAGAAACCTGATACCGATGGGGCTAGAGTTCCAGCTGTCGCTGCCGAAGATGTTGCCAAAGATGTTGCTGCTGTTGCAGATGCCACTGAAAACGAGGAGGAGGGTGTCATGGAGAATTAAAAAGGATAAACGCTGATGACATCTGTTCTGATAAAACTCATTTATAGAACAAATCTGGACCTAACTACAAAATCTTTGGTGGATCAAAAGGACAATATATTAAATGGTATTTGAGACATATACAGTTCTCATAAAGGTTTTACCGGAGGTCAATCACACCAATTATGCCAAGTTTTCTTTGTCATTTAGTTGGTACATGTTTTCAGTATGAATTAACAACATCTTTCAGGAATCAAAGAGGAAATTACAGGTTCTATAAATCACTCAAGTTACTTTTGTTGAGTGTGCTGTAACCAAAAATGCTACATATGTGCTGCCAAATTCTTAACACTAGATATATTTATAGTCTTGCCTTTTCTCTAAATAGCCCGGTAGATTTGAGTTTTCATACTTGCCAGTTATATGACATATTTTCAACTTGTATCTCATTAATGTAGATAACTATGTGTTGATTATGATGGATTTTGTTTTTCATGGAAGATGAAAGTTCTAATGCTGGCTTCTGATAAAACTCGTTTATAGCACAAATCTGGACCCGACTACAAAATCTGTGTGGGATCAAGAGGACGATATAGTAAATGGTAAAACTATACAGTTCTCGTTAAGGTTTTACCAGAGGTCAATCACACCAATTATGCCAAGTTTTCTTTGTCATTTAGTTGGTACATGTTTTCAGTACAAATTAACAACATATTTCAGGAATCAAAGAGGAAATTACGGGTTCCGTAAATCACTTGAGTTACTTTTGTTGAGTATGCTGTAACCAAAAATGCTATGCGTGTGCTGCCAAATTCATGACACTAGATATATTTATAGTCTTGCCTTTCCTATGTATAGATTGGTAAATTTAAGTTTTCATACTTGCCAGTTATATGACATATCTTCAAATTGTATCTCATTAATGTAAATAATTATGTGTTGATTGTTACTATGTTATATGATGGATTTTGTATTTCATGGAAGATGAAAGTTCTAATGCTGGCTTCTGATAAAACTCGTTTATAGCACAAATCTGGACCTGACTACAACATCTGTTGGGGATCAAAAGGACAATATAGTAAATGGTAATACTATACAGTTCTCGTTAAGGTTTTACCAGAGGTCAATCACACCAATTATGCCCAGTTTTTTTTGTCATTTAGTTGGTACATGTTTTCGGTACGAATTAACAACATCTTTTCAGGAATCAAAGAAATTACGGGTTCTATAAATCACTCAAGTTACTTTTGTTGAGTATGCTGTAACCAAAAATGCAATATGTGTGCTGCCAATTTTTTTACACTAGATATATTCATAGACTTGCCTTTTTTATTAATAGATTGGTAATATTGAGTATTCATACTTGCCACTTACTATAATGACATATCGTCATCTTGTACATTTTTTTCTTGTAAATAACCATTGTATCTGTGGTTTCAAATGGACCATCCCAACCAAATTTCTGTTGGCTGTTTATAATCTTATTTAAGTCTATTTTACGCCAATTTTTCAACCGTATTTTTTCTAGATTTTCTCCTTGTGATATCACTTGTCTATCACCAGCCTGAAATAGACGTCTATTGGATGTTCGTATACCACATGGTGTTATGAAAACTTTCAGTTGTGAATACTTTATCACCACGGAAACCTACAGAGAACATTGTATCTTTTTATAAGTAACCTTGAAATACATGTACTATTATTACCAAGTCTTTGAACATTTATTTATGTTTTATAATAAAATCCTGAAATCGATCAAATGTGTGACCCAGTATTTATTTCATATACCATTTGTATTTGTTGAACATTCTTAACACTTTTGCAGGACGTTCTTAAATGTTTGTTGCGCATTCTTTCAACGCCCGAGACATTTTCAGACATTCTATAAAGGTTTTCTGAACAATTTCCTAAAACGTTTTATGAACGTTTTAGACGTGTTTTAAAAGGTTTTTTAAACGTTCTTAAAACGTTTGTAGACCATTTGGACGTTTAGAAAACGTTCTATAAACGTTCCAGACGTGTTTTAAAAGGTTTTTTAAACGTTTGTAGAACATTTGGACGTTTAGAAAACGTTTTATAAACGTTCCAGACGTGTTTTAAAAGGTTTTCTAGACGTTCTTAAAACGTTTGTAGTGCATTTTAACGTTTTAAAAACGTTTTAAGAACGTTCCAAACGTTTTTAACAACGTCAACAATATATTTAGAACGTTTTCGAAAGGTTTTTGGACTTTTCGAATGTCTGAAAGGTTTTTAAAGGTTTTTTTTTGGTTCTTTTAACGTTTAAAACACGTTTTTAAAACGTCCAATAAAACGTTTTAAATACGTCGAAAACCTACCACATTTTGACGTCCAAAAAACGTTTTCACAAAACGTCCAAAAACCAACTTGGAACGTTTTTAGAACGTTCAGAAAACGTCCAATTGTTAGTTGGGAATAACCTTTATATGTATATATTAACATATATACACATACACATATATATATGCGAAGAGGCAAAAATGCCAATTTCCGCCACACGGGCACCGCCCGCCGCCACTGAGCGTATATATTTTTATCACGTAATTTACGCATATAAACTTACATGTTGATTTCACCCTAAATTCTAATGGGTTAATTTCGTTTCACTACGCGTTTTGAACGCGAACACGAACTTGAACATATTGAATTCAACCGATTACCTTAATTTCGTTTCAATACCAACGTTGTGCGATTTTGAAGCTTGAGCTAAATCAACCAACTAACCAAAATAACGTGATAACTACCTTTCGTTTTGAACCAAAAACAGTAAATTAAAAACACCTTTATGACCTCGACTGTGACTATGCTCATGAAAACACCCTGCAATAACAGTAAGTATAGTAAAACAAAGCCACGAACGGCTATATATATATATACCGTGTGTCTCAAAAAAAACGTAACACTTTTGAAATGGTTGCCAAATTGAGCATATATAATTTTATGAAAAAATGTCTATATGTATGGAAAGCTAAAGGACCAACCTTTCATATGATATGAAAAAATTAAAAAAAAATCATGCTTCGATGGACAGTGTTCACTTAAGTTAGAGGTATGAAAATGGGCCTGCGCAGGATTTTTCCTTCCAATTTTGGACAGGTAAATTACTTGTAACTTACAAAATAAGGTCGATATGAGATATTCATGATCGATGGATCAAAAGGATATTTTGAATCAAAAGGATATTTTGAATACCTCGAATTCTGGTATTTTCAATGCATAATGAATGATGTACTTAGCTATTACATGTTTGGGTCATTCATAAAACCTGAATAAAATGTGATTGATGATCCACCAAACTTACGGAAGAAAACTGATAAAGAAAAGGCAAGGGGTAGGTGATGGGATGGGAAAAGGTTGTGGGGGGGAGGAGAGTGGGTTGCATAATGTCAATTATGATTTTGAATACGGTATTTCAATTTAACATTTTCCCATTCTTCCTTCATCCTGTTCACATCTACCAGATCAATGATACAATAAGATGGGAGTGGAAGTTGGTGTGTGTGTGTGTGTGTGTGTGTGGCAGGGGTGGTGTTTGGGGATTGATAAATGACAGAGAGAAAGGACTGGTATTCAAAACATCCTTTTAACTCTTAATCCATCGATCATGAATATCTCATATCAAACTTATTTTGTATGCTAAAAGTAACTTACCTGTCCAAAATTGGAAGGAAAAATCCTGCGCAGGCCCATTTTCATACCTCTAACTTAAGTGAACACTGTTCATCGAAGCATGATTTTTTTTTCAATTTTTTCATATCATATGAAAGGTTGGTCCTTTAGCTTTCCATACATATCAACATTTTTTCATAAAATTATATATGCTCAATTTGGCAACCATTTCAAAAGTGTTACGTTTTTTTTGAGACACACGGTATATATGAACTAAGTACACGAACTTGAACGTGAACATATTGAATCCAACCAATTAACCAAAATAACGTGAAAACTACCTTTCATTTCCAACCAAAAACAATAAGTTAGAAGCACATTTATGGCCACGACTGTGACTAAGCTCATGAAAACACTCTGCAATAATCGGTAGCCTAAGTAAAATAAAACAAAGCCACAAAACGGCTATATATATATATATATATGTACAAAGTACACGAACTTGAACTTGAACATAATACATTCAACCAATTACCATAATATCTTTTCAATACCCACGTTTTGAGATTTCGAAGCTTGAGCTAAATCAACCAATTAACCAAAATAGCATGATAACTACCTTTCGTTTTGAACCAAAAGCAGTCTTCAATGAAAAACACGTTCGTGGTCCAAACTGTGACCAAGCTCATGAGAACGCTTTGTAATTTCCATTAACTAAAGTACACAGCATCAAAATGCGGATATATATATATGTACATAAACTTAACATGTTAATAGCAACCACTAGCCTAATAAGTCTCTTTCGCGTTACGTAAAATTTTTGTGCTTTTAAAGCTCGAGCTAAATAAACCAATTACCCGAAACATAATAACTACCTTTAAACATCAGAATGGGGAAATATATACCGTATATATATATATCAATGTACATTAAATAAATCAACTTAACATCTTAATGAAAACCACTAGCCTGATAAGTCTCTTTTGCTATAACGTACGAGTTTTGTAATTTCAAAGCTTGAGCTAATTAATTAACCAATTACCCGAAACAAACGTGACAGCTACTTTTCATTATGACTTGAATAAATTTTCAACCGAAAACGGTATTAAATTAAAAACCACATTATGGACACGACTGTGACTAAGCTCATGAATACAATTCAATCAATCAAAACCACTTCAAGAAACTCGACGAAAGTCTATTCAATGTCCATCAACCCATGGATAAGGCTATGAAGGAAAATATTATTTCCTGTCTCAGATAAATGTATGCCATCCCTCCTAAACAGCTCGTGCTGCTCGTGCCTGATGTCCAAATGATTCAATGCACTGCCCCCAATCTTGCGGCATATGTACCTGGCGTGCTTGTTTAGTGCTAGCCGCGTCCTATCAATTTCGGCTGCTCGTCTTTACCGAAGCCGCTGTAGGTCCTACGCGGCAATATATCCGACCAAATGATGAGGGCATTGGGGAAGACTTCATCGTGCAGCCGTCCGAGTGTGTTATCCAAGAGAGAGAACAATTCATGCTTCTTAGCTCGACCGACGTCGTTTGTTCCCACGTGCAGAACGATGTGCGACGGAGAGGAAACCTGGATACCAGGCAGCACCCATTGGACATGTCTAATAACTTGACCTAGCTTAAGGCCCCTCCTTCCTCTCCAAACGACGTTGGCTGAAGACCCCAAACCTTGTTTTCCCTCACGATGCGCGAAGGCGGCTAGCCAGTGCATCATGGAATCGCCTATAAGCAGGATCGTACTTGACTGGCAACCTACAACAGGAATGAAAGAAAACTTCCGGCAGCTCATTGTTGTTGATGATTATGATGTATTCGTTTCAAAATTGCCTCATTGCCTCAAAACTGCCTCATGCATAAACATGAGTCAATTATACATACTATTTAAACATATAGGTCTACCCAAATAACTGATAATTATTCTTAACACACTTCCTTAGACTCAAATGATTAAAGAAGTAATATGTTATGATACATCATGAATTATGCAACAGGTAGCATATAAATACGAACATATCTCTTATGCGCGTCCGAGGACCAGCGCCCCGTGTTCTCAATTTCCCCTGCGTCAAAACCGGGCATAGCGGCTGATGTGGCCGCGCCTTTTCTGAAAGAATGTGAGTAAATCGCGCTACTGGCAGATCCAAAAAGGACAAACACTATTAATTTGTCTGGCCGAAGGGGTCGCTTTAACGACTTGCATCGCCGTAGTAGGCTGTGGTTGAATGCGTGCATGGTGCTGTGGCAGTCATGAGCCACAATTCACTATCAATGACAGCCCATGATCTAGTGCTTGCCTCAGCCTAAACTGCGCATCGTATGTGCGCCAGCCGAAGCCGCCAAATCTAGCCGCCGTCCGGACGGTGTCCATATACTTAAACATCTCTAAAGTGACTCTCACACTCTGCCGTGTAGGCCTACCGTGTGCCACCGTGCGCGAAAATGTCTGCGGACGGTGGAGAACGGCGAGGGCACACGGTGGTTCGTTATCAAAGCGGGCAACACGTTAATAGGGCGTTGGCGCTTATTTACACCCGGTGGCACCCGGCGAAAGTTTTGGGCATGTTCAAAACTTTTGCCGGGTGGCACCGGCCGCAAGTAAGCGGCAAGAGGATGGTGTTGAACGGTATGAGGACGGTATGAATACGTTATGAAAACGGTCACACTGTATGAACACGTTCACAACACGCTCATAACCCGTTACAGAACGGTGATGAACGGGCAAAAAAATCGGGGTATTTATGGCAGTCGTGTCATGACGTCAGCAGTCCGGGGACTCGCTCACAGGACGCTCCGAGCGGTGAGACAAATTAATAGTGTTTGTCCTTTTTGGATCTGCCAGTAGCACGATTTACTCACATTCTTTCAGAAAAGGCGCGGCCACATCAGCCGCTATGCCCGGTTTTGACGCAGGGGAAATTGAGAACACGGGGCGCTGGTCCTCGGCTAAGTGACTGGTAGGTGGCTGCTACAAACCCGGTGCACACGTTCGAGACCCGGTATGGGCCCGGTATGGAAACGGCCAAAATTGTCAACAAAAGTCAATCTGGGCGGTGAAGACGGTAGAAGCACGTTCAACACCCGGTTTGTGCCCGGTGAGAACGGTCCGAAGATGGCAACGAAACGGTGAAAAGATTAATTTTAAGAATTTTTTTTTTTGTGGCCGGGGACAAGTTCGCTCAAAACCCAACGTTCTGGACTCTGTTGTTTTTAATAGCCCGGCAGGTGGACGGTAGGCCTACACGGCAGAGTGTGAGAGCTCCATTATGGCCCGAACTATATGCTTCTCGGCGTATTTAGATGCAAATACCCAAAATGCGCTGGTCCATTGCTCTATTAAGGTTATTCGCGGCACCCCTCGCTGCGGTTGTACCTGCAATGTCGACCCCGACAGGGCAATAACCGTGGGTGCGCTGCCGTCTGGCACGGGGACATTTTTTAGCAAGGCCCCTAAATCAACAAACTCGCCTTTCCAGATTCCATCCCGCAATGCGCGAGGAACAGCTAACCCCAGCTCCTCCCGAGGAGTTTCCAACAAGGAGGGTCATTGATCATAAGCCCCCCCCCCCCCTGCTGCGCCTGCTCATGTCCTCCATTTAAGTTTAATGTATCATTACCCGCGCAAACCAACGGCCTAGAATCGTACTCACTTGCGGATGGACCCGGTCCCCGTTGCTCCACTCCGGGGTTCGGCTGCGATGCCTGGACGAGAGGCTCTGATACGGGCTGGGAAGGCGGAGCTGTTGCAGTTGCAGTTCTCCGTGAACGTGAGGACCCAATTCGGTCAACAGTTGTCCACCTGGATTTCTGCTTAGCCTACGGCATTATAATTCCCGACGCGATGATACAATTAACAAAGTTATGTAGCTAATATAAAGTTAACCAGTTATGAACTCCAAATGTACAAAATTCAAAATCCCGTCGCCGTATATAATTACTCTGAAGAACCAGGTTGTATTAAAATGTTCCCTTCTGTAAATCCGATGTGGAATCGAAGTATAATAGTTGTCGACTACAATGTTTCCTTAATGAAGTCCAATAAATTAATTTGCCACCGAATAATGTCTACGTCCATCCTCTAAAAAATCTTCAAGGTGAATGAGAATTCTCACGCCAACCCTGTGGGAAACCAATACATCCCGGCTAAAATAATTCCATATATAGATTCGAAACATACCTTGCGCAAATTCCTTTTATAGATACGCGTACATGAAAGAAACCGCGCGGCTGACTCAAAGGGTGTCGGCATGTTATTGTTTTCTCTCAAGATGCCGCTAAGGGTCATCACAGAATAGACGCCGCTGCGAACTCGTGATGTCACTGATGAATGTAAACCATTTATATCGCCCTACGTTCGATAAAATTTCTTATGAGCAAAATTACAGTAAAATTTCTGTTTCAATTTTGCAACTAGCGTTTTTTAAATTCACCCCATTAGTTGTGTACACAATGAGGGATTCAATTTTTACACAAAGAGAGAAAACTGCACTCGTCTTCCTGCAACGCATACATTTTGGCGGGCTTGCAGGTCCCTGCATGATGGGGGCTTTGAGTTACAATGGAATTACATTTATAATTTCTCTATAATTGGCAGTGCATGGAGGCAGAGAGTAAAATAGCCAACACAGAACATTAAATCACAGAATCAGAAAAATAAACTCCCACATAATCCAGCAAAATCTCAACCCAATCTGGTATTTTTGAAATACACAAAAGGAAGATAAATCTTACTTGTGAGAGATTAGTACCGTATGTATTAGTATGGTTATTGGTATTATTATCATTATTATGATATTATTATTATTATCATTTTTAGCAGTAGTAGTGTTAGTAGTAGTAGTAGTATCATTATTATTGATATTGTTGTTTTTATTGTTAGTGTCTTTATTTATTTTTTCTTCTTCAGATCATTCCGACGTAACCCGTTGTCGTATATCGAACCTGGCACTTTTGACCACACAACGAAAATTGAATACTTGTAAGTAAAAAGTGAGAGATCGTCTATTACAGACCGCGACACAAACTAAACTTATCTTGAATGCACGGCCGAGAGTTTGCTGGCCGTTTATACGGGTTTACAGGAAGTGCTTTCACCTGAAACCAGCGCCCTGTTTCATAAAACTTTATATCATTGAATAACAAACGCTAAATTTGCTCCAGCCAATCAAATGCAATGATTTCAGAAGCTTATAACAGTCATTGTAACTTCTTATTGATAACAGGTTGTATGAAACAGGGTCCTGGGCCTCGTTTTATAAAGAGTTGCGATTGATCCAAATCAATCACAAGCCCTCCAATCAATCGCAAGTTTAAAGTCTCTTATCTCTTATGTACATAGTTGCGATTGATATCAATCACGATTAAGTTGTAATTAATCGCAACTGTTTAAAAGACGGGGCCCTAAATTGTAAAGAATATTATCATGATAATTATGCTCATCCAACTTTTTACGGATACCCGAAATCAATCTTTAAGAATTCGACTCATTTCATGACTGAATCAAACTCTTTTGTGGAAACATAACAAATGTCATATACTTTTTTTTCAAAACCGAAGTTGTTTAATTTTCCTTTTCTTGAAGTATCACAATTAATATTTCACTTTTACCACATTTTGTGATATAAATCGCCGTCTTTCTTTCAGCTCATAGAGGTGCAGTTTCACCTTACAGTAACATTTCATAATCTTTTGATCAAGAAGAATACTATGATTTACATGAATACATTAGCAGAAAAAGGAAAAGTCACTGACTGTCATGGTTTTGGTCAGTGGAATTCCTCATTGTTAAGTTGGCTTCTTTATTTACTTATCTTAAGGTTCATTTGATGTTGTATTTAGGAGTGAATGAAAATGTATTTTTTGCCTATTTGTATGGTGGCCGAGAAGGGACATCGCGAATCTTTGTGATTTTTCACAACAAAGATTCACGATTCGCGATGTCCCTTCTGGGCCACCATATTATGTATTATGTTCAGACCCGAGGACAATTCTGATAGCCTAACTTGATGACCTTGTTGTGGAGGTATGCAACATTGAGGATAAACTTTCTTTCCATGCAGTATTCGTTCTCAAGAAACTTGATTTGAAATCTAAATTAGTTAATAAAAAAAGAGTTATTCAATTATCAGTTTGTCTGCATTTCTACATTTCTGCTCTGCATTTCATCTATGTGCTTGGAGAAACAAGAATCATACAATTTGAGAACAAAATAGCTGCAATCCTATCAACCATTCGGCAAATATATTATATATATATAGTTATGTCGTATTACGGTTTTAATGAAAATTAACCCTGCGGCTGAAACAGGATTTTGTCACTACATATATTCATATATTTATTTAAAAAACACAGAAATAAAAGAGAAACTAGATTTGTAATACTTGTTTGGAACAAGTATAGGTGGGCTGGTCGAACTAAAATTTGAGACAAAATAAAGGGCACATTTGAGATAGCTTATTGTCTCAACTACAACATACTCGAAGTTCAGCGTAAACGAAGGTAAAACGACGGAGATATTGCTCGCGAAAGACGGAAATGTAGAATCCAGTTTTGAGAAAAAACTCATGTCCCATAGAGAATACACGCAAAATGTGAAAAATTGACATGCCTCTTTTAATCGCGAAAATACGCCCTGATGCCTTTGTCAAAATGAAAATTTGTGGAAACTGCATTCGTAGAGAATTGTCTCAGCTAAAACATATCAAAATTTGGAAGACAATCGATCAATATTTACAGAGATACAATCAACTTTCCGTAAATATGCTGACGTCATAATATGCAAATTTCAAAATTTTGAGTTTGGAGGCCATTATGATGACGTCATGAGTTAATTGAGGATCAAATGAGACATGAAACAATATCTCTGAATCATACTCTATTAAAAAATGAACAAAAATTGGGGTAACCTTGCATCCTAAAGAGCTACAATGGATTTTGTATAGGCATGTTTTTGCCCATATATGCTATATATTACAAGAGCTCGCGCGCACGGAAATTTATGTTAAACAGTCGATCATTCCGTTATTAATGGTCATAAAGAGACAAACATGATATGCTATGTATTACAAGAGCTCGCGCGCACGGAAATTTATGTTAAACGGTCGATCATTCCGTTATTAATGGTCATAAAGAGACAAACATGGTATCAATTTGTTTGGAAAAATATGTGAAATATTATGAAAGAAAAAAATTGGCGATTCTATGTTGTGTAATAGTTTTACGCGCGAAAACGCGCGCGCATGTGCATGTGCGCGATTTTTTATAAAATGCTTAAAATGGCCTAAAACGTATGCAAAATGATTTTGAGACGATTTTGAGCATTTTAAAATTTTGCGCGCACATTGACGCGCGGACGTACGCGCACGCGCGCGTTCTTTGACCTGAAATTGATCGGACGGATATTGACCTTGATCTTGATAAATATGAATGAGAAATGTCTTTCCGTTATGAAGATATGATCATGAGTTGATTTTCGTAAAATTTTACGAAATGGCGCCTAGATGACGTCATCAGTGAAGGTCAATGTTGAAAACGTTATTGTGCTTTGTACATATGCCTTTACATATGTGTGCCAAATTTGAAGGCATTTGATTGAGCCATTTTCAATTTACCGTGCTTACAAAAAAGTGGTTAGAAACAGGAAAAACTAGATTTGTAATACTTGTTTGGAACAAGTATAGGTGGGCTGATCCAACAAAAAATCGAGACAAAATAAAGGGCACATTTGAGATATATCTCATTGTCTCAGCTACAACATACTCGAAGCTCAGCGTAATCGAAGCTAAAAGGACGTAGATATTGCTCGCGAAAGACCGGAATGTAGAATCCAGTTTTGAGAAAAAGTCATGTCCCCTGGAGAATACACGCAAAATGTGAAAAATTGACATGCCTCCTTTAATCGCAAAAACACGCCATGATGCCTTTGTTAAAATGAAGAATAATAATTACTGCATTTGTAGAAAATTGTCTCAGCTAGAACATATCAAAATTTGGAAGAAAACCAATCAATATTTAGAGCTACAATCAATTTTCCATAAATATGCTGACATCATAATATGCAAATTTAAATTTTGAGTTCGGAGGCCATTATGATGACGTCATGATTTAATTGAGGGTCAAATGAAACATGAAGTCATATCTCCAATTTATTTTCTATCAAAATATGAAAACGAAATTGGGGTCACCTTGCAGCCTAAAGAGCTACAATGGATTTTGTATAGGCATGTTTTTTCTCATATATGCTATGTATTAAAAGAGCTCGCGCGCGCGGACATTTATCTTGAATTGACGCTCATCTTGTTATTAATGGTCACAAAGAGACAAACATGGTATCAATTTGTTTGTAAAAATATGTGAAATATTATGAAAGAAAAAAAATGGCGATTCTATGTTGTGTAATAGTTTTACGCGCGAAAACGCATGTGTGTGTGCGCGTTTTTTATAAAATGCTTAGAATGGCCTAAAACGTATGCAAAATAATTTTGAGACGATTTTAAGCTTTTTAAAATTTTGCGCGCGCATTGACGCGCGGACGTACGCGCACGCGCCCGTTCTTTGACCTTTAATTGACCGGACGGATATTGACCTTGATCATGATAAATATGAATGAGAAATAACCTTTGGTTATGAAGATATGATCATGTGTTGATTTTCGTAAAATTTTACAAAATGGAGCCTAGATGACGTCATCAGTAAAGGTCAATGTTGAAAACATTATTGTGCTTTGTAAATATGCCTATACATATGTGTGCCAATTTTGAAGGCATTTTATTGAGCCATTTTCAAGTAATCGTGCTTACAAAAAAGTGGTTCGAAATAAGAAAAATCAAGAATAATAAATAAATAAATAAATAAAGGCAATTCTTACGAAATTATAAGTTGGTCTGTACGTTATACAGCCCACCTGATAAATAATAATAAATAAAGGCAATTCTTACGAAATTATAAGGTGGTCTGTACGTTATACAGCCCACCTGATAAAGAAACAAACTGAAGAATAGTCTTAATCGCATGAATCTCGTATTATTTGTCTACCGGTATAATTATTGTCATTGTTTTACGTATTTCTATATTACTTTAAGAGTGTTGGAGGAGGTTCAGCTTAACCATCTTGAACCAGACATGTTCAGGGGACTCGTGAATATCAAACGCCTGTAAGTTCTATCTTATTCTTAACCTTTTATTTGCTTTTAGCACATTTTGGCACATTCGCTGGCATGCAAAAAAGTGCTGGTAGGAACGAAAAAAATAGGCACTAAAATACTATGCTATCAAAGGAATGATTCCACTTCCTATCACAGTCAATCCTGCTTTAGAGACCTTCTGACAATATGGACTACTTTTTCTGGTTCCCTCAAATAATATTTTCCATTGAAACATGTATAGAACGTGTACAGAAATACCACCTGCCTTTATTAACCACTTTTCCTATCTCAATTGGACAGTCTTTTCCCCCCTTATTCTCAAAAACGCTTTTTATCCTTATATTTTGAGGGAAGTAGTTGCTTGATATTTCAAATAGATTGATGTGATTGGCATTCAAATAAATACAAAAACAATATGCTGGTTTCATACGAGATGTCATTTTGATTTACTTGCTGCGATTCGTTTGTTCGCAGTATGTCACTATCACAAGGCGCTTCAAAGACTACACACTCGTTGATGCCGAAATAACGACCCGTTTACAGCAGGCTTGCAAATAAACTTGTAGGCAACAAGTTGAACCATTTTTGTTTCATCCCCAGCTCGACGGATGACTACCGTCTCTGCTGTCTCTTTGACAGTGCCCAAAAATGCTCACAAGGTGATACGTCCTCACTAGACTCCTGCACCAGACTCATGCCTAACGACGTCCTGCGAATCGCCATGTGGGTGCTTGGGTTCGGTGCCCTCTTCGGCAACACCATGGTTATTTTCATCCGATGCCGCAAGAAGCGATCGAACACGAGAAATCATGTGCAGGTTTTTTTCATCTCGAACTTAGCCATCGCTGATTGGTTCATGGGTATTTTCATGATCATTATAGCATCAGCCGATACCTATTACGGGAAATACTACTTCCTCAAAGCGCCGGAATGGAGAAGCTCGGGTCTGTGCAGGTTCGCAGGTGTCCTTGCCATCCTGTCAAGTGAGAGCTCTGTGTTCTTTTTGACGATCATCACCGTCGATCGATTCCTGAGTGTCGTGTTCCCGTTCAGCAGATTCAAATTCCACTCCGAGTCGGCGCGCCTTTGTGTCGGCATCACATGGGTCATCACAACCATCCTCAGCCTGGGGCCCGTGGTGATTGGCTTATTCGTGACTGGGTTCTACGGGCTATCCGATGTCTGCATCGGTCTGCCGCTGAGCGTGGATTCAACAGGGACGGGAAAACTAGTCTACGATTTATTCCTAGCCATACCTGTCTTTACGCCCAACAATGACGGGAGCCTCCAGCCATCTTGGATCTATTCCATAGTACTTTTCCTGGGTATCAACCTCATCTGCTTCTTATTCATCCTCATCTGTTACATCATCATCTTCATCCAGGTGAGGAGGTCGGCAAAAAGCATCGGGAAGGACCGCAACACGGGATCCCCGCACGACCAGGAGGTGAGGATGGCCTTCAAGATGGCCATCATCATAGGCACTGATTTCTTGTGCTGGATGCCAGTCATCATCATGGGGATCCTCTCCCAGGCCAGGCTGGTCGAGCTCCCCGTCTCGCTCTACGCCTGGTCGGCCGTTTTCATTTTGCCCATCAACTCTACCTTGAATCCTTATCTCTACACACTCACAGAGTTCATCGGTCAGAAGAAGAAGAGGGCTAATGGGAGTCAGAAATCGATGAAGACAATTAGTACAACGGTTGCAAATAAAAGGAGCGAACACGATACCAGATTATAGATTTTTTTTTTTCTCATGGTCTTACAGTTTGATCTCGTGTTGGCTAAATAAATTCCAGAAAATGAGTTGTCCGATCGAAATCCTGAATTTATAATTATAATTAATACAAGTCTGTCAAAAGTAAAACAACTCACAAACACACACACATACACACGCTCCATGCAGCAAAAATTAATATCTGATCACCAGGGGGGTGTTTCACAAAGACTTAAGTTGGACTTGAACTATGGCAAGCCATTCATGCCTCTGGTTGCTCTCACCATTGGTCTCTCAATTATGATCTTTAGATGATATTTTTCCTTCAATAATGAACCATAAAAAAAGGTGTTACCACGATTTGTACGTCCCTTGATAAACCTATGTTAGGAATGGTTAGAGGAACTAGTGGAACGAACGGCCTGTCATAGTTAAGTCCAACTTAAAGTCGATCTTAGTCTTTGCGAAACACTCCCCATGTCAGGACAGGTGTACTGTGGTTTAGTGGATATGTCGTCGGACTGACAATCACATGATTCGCGGTTCAAGTCCCACCAAGGCAACTTATGTCCTTTGATATTACATTAATCTACATTTGCCACTCATCACCCAGGTGTTAAATGGCTTCCGGAATTCCTTGAATAATGTAAGCACTGATACAGTAGCTAAGAAGAGCCGGGTAATATTGGAGCGCCTTGAGTGGTGGATATGTGTGCTATACGAATATATATCCAATATTATTATTATTATTATTATTATTATCATTATTATTATCTCTGAGTGGTGTAGAGGTTACTTGAGTAAGTATGGTCAATAATTTCAGTTGATATTAGACCACTGAGACCACTTTGTCAGTAAAAGGACAATGTGTATAACTTGATGCACTCTTTCAGTAGAATTGAGTGGAAATCCACTCTTTAAGAAATCATATTAGTGATCACTTTGTTTTTAGTTGAAAAAGTCAATACCTAAGCCAATTTTGTAACATAACCAAATGTATGCATATGCCTTTATGAGGCACCTCAATACGAATTGAATCAAGGCACTTGTTTATAAATTTGGTTACATTACAAAAATGGAATATTCAAATTATTGTGGATCCATTCCAAATTATTGGTTTGAATTACATTTATGAGGGTGGATTCCACTACTTTTGAGCGTGGATTTTTTACTTAAAACTGCTTACATCTAGAAAATACATGTATATTATGTATAGGTCTCGATATTTCAATGAACAAAGGTATTTTATATGGTATGTTTGTTTATGTGGAATAATTGCACCAGATACAACATTTTATAGGAATGTGGATTCGCTACATTATGCTTTTAGACTTGTGATAATGATACTCATTACATGCCTTCGAAAAGTTTGAATGCTTAAAATCAATATTTTATAGTGCTATTTCAAGAATTGTCAATACATTGCAATGTCTTACTGTGATGAGTTACTAATTATTGAAACTAGTCAAATCACTTTTTGTCAATTTTTCATGTTTTTGAATACTGGTAGGTGTTATACATAATACATTTATATGTTCTCATTAATTTCTTCATAATCGTTCGGTGGTATTAACTGTATTTTCAAAGAAGTGTTTTTGACCAATTTCTTGTAGTGCTCATTTCAATGTGTTATACTTTATCACTATCGTCCATTTTCTTAATGACAATTCGTCAAAAATATGCTAATTTTATTACCTTATTTTAGAACTGAGGCACACAATATAATTGGAACTCAAGATTTCCTGCATTCACAGGTCACATATTCTAAAAAAAGCAATCCGGTGAAAATATTGTTTGCTCCATAGTAAAGAAGTAAAGATTGTGCATTTTAGTACGGTTCCTTCAGAGCAATCCAAATATAACAAATGAAAGTTTCTCCATTAGATTGGTGTTCACAATGTTCAAAAGCTTTTAGCATTATTCATCAGATTTTCTCCAGTGTTATTCTTTTTTTTTTCCTTCTGATTTTTCACCTGAGGCAAACTTATAATTGTGTGAAGTTTAATCCTTATTAAAGATAGAGTTGATTTCTGGGAAAGGTGAAATATAATTTGTAAGCTTTTGCATTATGCTGGTGTGGAAGATATTAGAAAATTTTCCCCTGAAAAATACATAGCTGAAGTGTTTAGACAAAACGTCCATGTATAGTCATTTTTAGCAGTGGGAATGGGTCAATGTCTTATCATTACACCAATCCTTATCTGCTAAACAATCTGTTATCTGTTTTTAAAAAATAGTTTTTATTTGTACATGCTTTTTCTGATTATGTTTATTAATTGTTTTAAATATCAATTTATGTATGTGTAATATCATTATGACTGTGCTATTTGTAAACTGCATAAGAAATTAATAGAAATAAAATCATGAAGAGTTGATCTTTTCATTGGCACCAAACTTGTTTGACTGTAGGCTACATTTCTTACAGCTTTTGACGAAAGTGGGACACAAGTGCGCCTATTTTGTCAGAGCGTTTTTCATGTGGTAAAAGACGCTTACACTACATTAGCCCAGAAATCAATCAGACATAGGGGTCCAAATGTATGAATTCTCTACCTAACAATATTCGAAATATAACATCATCAAACTCCTTTAAAGGCACATTGTCCTACTTGTAGCTACTTGCTCCCTCTATATAGAAAACTTCCCAAATCGGTGCCTGTTGGTCCCCCATGATCCTCTTTTTCTTATGTTAAATGAGAGCTGAGTTAATGAGATAGCCACCTGTCACAGCGACCTCGTTGGCTCGCTGTGTGGTCTAATCCCTTCTAGCTGCAGTAGTAACGCCTACCTTTAAAGATACTATATCGCTTTTGCAGCCAACAATTCTGTAGAACTTTGCAGGAACATTTCTATGTCCTATCTATGAAATTTAAACGTTAGCAGTGTTCTAATATTTAAATTATGCAAGGAAATTCGTTTCTAGACTTCACTGTCAGACACTATTGAGTGACTGACTGGCTTTTTTCATCTTTGGTAATAACATACATAAAATGAGCTGTCAATGGTACATGAGCATTATTTTGTTTACATCAATAACCCACTTCATGTAATGGCCAAAAATTTAACTGATTTAATCTTTGAGCAGAATAAACGTACGACCATTCGGTATAATGGTCTGAAAAATCAGACTATTTTTTACTGGCTTACTTATAGCTCCTAAGTCGATTCGACAACTAATAGTCGTTATTTTTCCCACTTAAAGACATTTTCAAGCCCCCCTTTTTTTAGGGCAGTTCTAAATTAGTATTGTCTTTCAAATGCCTTTGGAATTTAACCTTTTCATTTTTTGGCCTGCAAATGGGACATAGTACCTTTAAAAGAGCACTCAAATGAATTATCATTTCACAGATGTAAGATATTACTTATATATAAGTGCGTCCCAGAAAAAACGAAACCGAGAATTATTGATGTTTTATCATAATTTAATCACAATAATAATTAATAAATGACACATATTTGTAAAGCTTAGACCCTCCTCTTTCATTTGATGCAACTCGTATGATGCATATTTCACGCATTGTAGCAGATTATAGCATAGTATACATTAAGGTATTGACGGTTTCCACGATTTACTGTTAATTCATTTTAGGAATATTAATGTCTCATAACTATATAAATACAAAAACATGGTGCGTTGGGGTCCAGCGGATGCCTCGCGCGATTCACATATTTTCAACATTTTATTTCACTGGTTGTTATTCTCCTCTCTCATAAAGAAATACCGGTAGCACATTTTATAACTTTCATACAAAATTTAAAATAATTTTCACATATAGACCAAAATAAAAAAGGAGCTCTTAACCAGCGCAGCTGAATATATTTTGTATAAAAGCTGCGCTATATAAATTTATTATTATTATTATTATTATTATTAATGAATTTTCAAATGAATGTTAACATTTCCTTACAAGGTTACAAATAAATGTTCATATATATATTTGCAAATGAAGTTACACATTTACTGAAGAAAAATATTCACATGAACAAAATTATAGTTTCACATTTTAAACAAATCGCACAAATAGTTTTTATAAGTTCCACAACCAGCTTGCAGATAAATGTCCAAACAAGGATTATGATTTTTTTTTAAAGAATAAAAAGGGAAAGAGAACACCTACTGCCACCATTCCAGACAACACTAAAACACACGATAACAGGTACAACCATGTAGCGTACGCAGGATTTTTTTCAAGGGGGGGGGGTTAAAATTTGAAAATCTCGGCCAGTCGGTGAATAAGCCGGGGGGGAGGGGGGGTAACAGCACATTTTTTTATTTTTTTTGTCCCGGAAATTGGAAAATTATGCCAACCGATATTTACTTCGGTGGGGAGGGGGGGGGGGGTAATGTCAGTTTTTTTTTTATTCACCCTTTAGCACCAATTTTTTTTTTTTTTACACGAGAAAAAAAGTAAGGGAGGGGGGGGGGTATCCTCCGATTCCCACACATAACAAATTGAGGGGTTCCCCCACCCCCTCACATGTCACACACACACACACAGCGAACAAAGAAAAGAAAAACAAAGGAAAAGCAAGGGTAAAGAAGAGAAGAGGGTCCAGACATTGTAATTTGAAGAAGAAAAAAAAGGGAGAAAAAAACATTTATTCATAACCTTTCAAGGCTTCCCTTTCCAATGAAAGTTTTTTTTTTTTCATTTCTTTTTTCCAGTAATCTATTTTTTTAATATTTTTTTGCTTTTGGAGGGTTTCCCTTCTCTCTACTGTGGAAAATCATATATTTAATCAAAATCTAAATATGGTTCAATAATTGCTCGGTATTTAGGGGACTGTCATCTAGATGAGTTTCTTTCCAGGATAACTTCTTCAAATTGGTAAATTAAGCCTATCTGCACATTAATTGTTACCCAGACTTCCTTTATTTTATTACATTCAAAGAATACAATCATGTTTGATAAGTTTCTTCAACATTTTTGCAAAATGAACACAACCCTTTTTTATGAGACCTGAATTTATGTAAATGATGATTTGTATATAAAATCTGCAACAGTTTAAACTGAAATTCTCGCAGTTTACTGTATAAATTACAAATCCTTGTTGAACAAATGTCTTTTTACTTCTCTTCTTGAAATATTATAAAGACATTAAATTGCAGCCTGCCGAGTTTGTTTCTACATTAATGTGACTCTTATATATATACCATTTTTGCAGTTATATCTTCAAATTTGAACACTTTCTTATATCAAAATTCTAAAAAGAAGCCACTGTGAATTGACTTTCTTAAAGGTTGAACATTTTGTTTCCATACATAAGGGGCTATGTACTGTGTACATTTTGTTTACTTTATAAATTTCCTCTCTGCTCAAACCGAACATTATAAAATAAGCTTCAGGTTTCAATTCTCCATTTTCATCACAAATGTGATGAAGTCGATAGCTTTAATCCTGATATTTTATAATTAAAAAACTTCCTAATACAAGATTTCCATAACTGAACTCCTATCTTTAATGATCATCCGTATACAATACTTGCTTCATTTGTGTATTGCCAAAACAAATTCCTTTTAACAAGTGACTTTTTCTAATCATATGAGCTAAACTTTAAATGCATAAGATAAATAATT